>CM031917.1:45615467-45772967 GCA_018703695.1 Prunus fruticosa | reverse complement strand
TCTAAAACATAACCTCAGTACAATCGGTAGCTAGAATGACTGAAAATCATCATGATTCATGACGCATGACTAAACTATATATATTCTCCATTTCTCAAATGATCTATAGAATGATCACCAAATTGTTGAATGCGAAATATTGGTGGAGGAGTTAGCACTTGCAAGTTGGCCACCACTCATCGCTTTGCTTTGTACTCAGCTCATCGCATGAAAATACAAGATTACTTCTAGAACCTGCAAAGTTGACAAATGGCAAAAGTGAATGCAAGGGAGCAATGGTCAAAGCGGAGATGAGCATAAAGTGCAAAACTTGGAGTGGTGGTGCACTTCAACATGTTATCGGTCTCTTCTCAATGAGAGCTAGAGGAGACTCTTTCTACATTGCATTTTATTGATCCCACCCTCTAATTTTCAAGTGATCTTGCTTCATAATTATCTCTACACAAAATTTTAAAATTTTAAACCATTTGATTAGAAAATAATCATTTTAGTTTTTTTAAAAATAAATGTGTTCATCTATTTATTTTACCACAACTAAATATCTTAATAATATAATATTTATCTCTTATTTTCTTGCAAGAATTATCTATAAATAAAGATCGAAGGGATGAATTGACATTAGATATTGACCACGGCCATGTGTAATAATTGAAAAATAAGTACCATTTTGTCTCAATATCCACGTCTAATTGTTTTTCAGCCACAAATACATCGTGGCCATGTGTTTGGTGCCATAGATGTACAGTAATTGTGGCTATTACATCAGCAATGGCGACCATTGATGCGGTTGCTTCTACTCAATGTCCTAGTAGTGATCCCAGTGGCTGACCAAACCATTCAAAACCTCATTATATAATTATTAATTTTTTACTGGTAGTGCTATTACTATGTCGAGTTTGACTAGGGCCTTTTTGATGGCCAAAGTAGAAGCAGGCCTGCAATCTCATGGTCGTTGAAGGATGATCACCATCGTCATGTCTCTAGCTAAATGAATTTAATTATATATTAAATTTTTTAAGGGAATCAACAGAAAAATTATAGCATTTCGAATGCTTGAACAATGGTACTAGCTAGTAGCTACCTTCCCCCTAATTTTATTTCCTGGTGATGAAGAAGATCTCGTAGGATGCTTCATTTTCTCATTTTCTTTATGGCCATTGGCATCGCTTAACATTTATTACCATGCCGAAAAAAATCTGTATTACCCTCATTATAATCACCCCTTAAATATATAATTTAGACCAAAAAAAATAATAAAAAAACTGAAAATAAGTGTCACGAGAATGACACATAGATGGGTTGACAAGAATTTGTATGAATCCTCATTATCTGTTTGGTGCCCAACATCTTGTAGAAAAATTTATGCAAAAACGCGAATAATATTATTTTGCTTTTTCATTCGAATCATAAATTACCATGTGGAAAAGTTATAATGTGTAGCATGTCATGATTGGTGGGGGATAGCAAAATAGTGCTATCCTCATTTCACACAAATATTTTTTCTGCATCTTGTTGTCAGCTGACGTTTTTAGAATTTTATTTCTTTTATTTATTAGTCAAATGTTCTTAGAATGTGTTTCTCCTGCATCCTTGTTACATAAATTCATTATTTTTAAGCATATATGGATAAATTAAGTTAGCTAGAGCGGATGTGCTCCCCATTTAAATTTTATCCCACTTATATGGATATATTAGAGTATAGGATTAACTACAGTAAACCTCCAACCTATATATGGGTCATTACAAACTCATACACAACCTTTAAAGACCCGTTTGACTAGTACCGCAATTTTACGGAATCTTTCAAAATACACCCTCCGTTAGTGAATCTATCAGTTTTTCCGTTAAATGATTACGTGTCAAATATATGTCAAGTTTTTATTTTTATGTGGACGCCTCGTGGGGTAAAAAACTAATTTAAAAAATCTTGATTTCTTAAATTATTTTAAAACCTTAAAATCAAATATTTGAAATAATTAAATAATATTAAAATAAAATAAAATAAAATAAAACAAACCCACCCACCCTTGTATCTGAACTTCTCCCTCAGCCCCACATCATTCCCCTTCATCCCAACTCTCTTTTTCTCTCTTCATTTCTCTGTCCCCATCTCTTTCCCTATATCTCCGTTATTGCAAACACAAACTCAGTCCTCTTTTTCTCTCTGTGTGTCTCTTTCCATCAATGCACACGCATAAGAGCAGCTTCAGTGAGGAGCTGGGACACGGGCTAGGGGGGGGGAAAGAAAAAATGGTGTTCCAGCGATGAGCCCAGGCCGGGCAGGGAGTGGGTCCCAGGCAGCAGTCGGGTTGGCTGGAAGGCCAGGTTGAGCCCGAGGTCCAAAACAAGGGGTGCTGATATCAATGATGATGTCAACAACAAATTTTTTTTAAAAAAAAAAATCGAAAAACAAAACAAAAAATTCAGATTTTAAAAAATAAATACTTAGTCATATTTTTCACTTTCCACACCAAAAATCTTTTTAAAAATTGTTGTCCAAATTAATTATTGAGGTAAAAAAATTTGTGAAAATGGTGGAGTTGCTCTAAGAGCCCTTTTACCGGTTTCCACTAGCCAGGGGGGACAGGCCAAAGCCCAGGTGAGAGCTTCCAGCGGGCCAAGTTTGCCTTGGCAAGCTGCGGGTCCTACATAACTAGGCCAGCTGGCAGGCCAAACTAGCCCGAGCTCGAGCTCGAAGGCAGTGACGTCAGGGCTCATGCCAACCTAGTGTCAGCGCACGTAAATTCAAATTTCAGGATGGCGTTAGCCCTAACGTCCGCTAATTGTAACACGCCACGTGGTGGGTTCTGGTCACTCCAATAGTTTTTTTCCCCAAATCCAAAGGTTGTCCTTTTTTTTTTTGGCTTAAAAAATCTGGAAATTTTTTTAAAAAAAATTACCAAAATTTTTAATTTTTTTTTCTATAAATACCTACCAATGTTGTTCACTTTCACACTAATCATCACCCATTTTTTCTCCTTCTATTATTTCTCACTTTCTACACAAAATTTTCTTCACTTTCAATTTTTATTTTTATTCACCATCTTATGGCTCTCCATAAGAGGGTCGTGGACAAACAATCGAAGAATTCAAAATCTTGGCGATGAGGTAAAAAATTAATTGCCTTTTTTTAATTTAATGTCATTATTTTTTATATTTTCTGCAACACAATCGCCCAAGAAACCCCTGGGGGAGTTGATTTGGGAACGTAAAGGAGGCCATAAAGGGAATGTGTGAGTCATGGGGGTGATTTATTGGGTGATGTGAAGGTGGCAGTGGTGGTTAAACCTGACAATATCTTATACGACCCGTTAACATGACACGAATTCGCAAACAAATTTTAGTATTCGGGTCCGAGTCATCGTGCTGTGTTAACCCGTTAGCCACCCGATAAACTATTGCTTCATGTCGTGTCAATTTGTGAATACCCGTTGTGGGGGTCTTTTTGTTCAGGCGGCCGGGACGAAATGGGCTTGGGCCGCTGGAAAGGATGAGCAGATGTGTGAAATTGCCCCTTTGTGTCTGAGTTTGAAAATTAAGCCCCAAGGATGCTTCGAAAGGGTAGTAAGGCCTTAGGAGACACCTTGGTTACCTTCACAACAACAAATTACAGATAATTTCTTGGTGTTTACAGATAGAATCTTAGCTTGGCATGAGAAACTTGTGGCATGGGAGCATAGTTGCCATGAGTTTAGTACTAAAGAGAAAATTAAGTGTTCCTGGGGAAATATGGGTATCAAGAAAAAGGGTTTTGAAGAGAGGTTTGGTTGGGAATGAGGGAAGGAAAGGAAAAGATGGCTTGGGCGCTATTTCTGGCAGCTCGACGGTGACTCTGTCAAATGTCAGAATAGCATGACAAAGGGGAAAGCTGAGGGAGGAGATGAACTAAGCATGAAAATTGTTGGGTTTTGAAGTAAGAGAGGAAGCTTGCTCTCTGGTTGTGGATGATTTTCGTTGGGTAGAAGAGGCCCTATTTATAGCCATTAGAAGTCATTTGTTTCCCAAAAACCCTCCTGACTTCCATCCTATTTTGCCAAGTTTTTGCTTCCCTTTCTCTTCTAATCCTTTCAATCATCTTCTTTTGGTAAAGTCCACTCTGCTCCTTTGCATAAAATCAGGGATTTTGGGAGATCAAGGCCCCTTTCCCGCGGCTACCTCTGTGAAGCATTCATATTTCCAGATATCCTTCTTCCTCTCTTTCCCTCCTTCTTTCAAGGCCAGATCTGAAGAGGGAGAGAGATGGGCATACCTCCTGGTTCAAAAGGTAGCTCCTTGCGTGCCAATATCTTTTGGTCTCTTGGATGCTTTGCTTGAAAACTTGTTCCTTCTCCCCTAGCAGCCCTTCACGTGTGTATCCCTTGGCTTCTTTGTGGCTCTCTTCTTCAGCCAGGCTTTGAGAGCTTTGGATCCCCTTTATTCAAATTGTATGGGCTTTTTAATATGGAAAGCCAAGTCATCCAATAGGTGGGCTAAGTGCATCAACATTTGGGCTTCGTGGGCTATCCAAGGTAATATGGTATTTTTTCAATAAGGTAATGGGCTATTTTGGTTAATTTTAGTGGGCCGTTTTGGTTGAGATATTTTCTCTCTTGTACTTACCCATGTTTTTGGGCCTAAGAAATGGGCATGAATTCCCGGGCTCCCAGCGACCCAGAAACTTCCATTTCTTGGTCCATCAATGGGTCTCATGACAACTTATTACCATCCATACCACAACCCACTCAAGCAAGCCCTGGGCATTTGAGTGGCTTGGGCCCACTTAGGCTTGTAGTGTGTTTGGGTGTGTAATAATGATTTCCTGCTTGGCATGGCATATCGCTTGGCATGATTTTATTATTATGCTTGATAGGATAATTGACATGAATTTGCAGAGCTAAATGCATTTTAATCTCAATTTCTAGCATGACGGATTTTTATTTAGCATGGCGTGCGGAGTATGACTCATGTATGTCATACTTTCATGTGCTCCAAATCGGATTTTTTTTTCAATAATATATCGTTTTGGGCCAGAGATTTATTCGGGCCCAACCATGGATTTTTTGGGCCTCAACACCCGTTAAGCTCAGGGGCATTTTTGTAAATTTATATCTCTTTATTTTTTTATTTTATTTTTTCTTATTCTCTTTCATTTCTTCCTCCCCCATTCCCCTTATTATCTCTTTGCTCTTTCTCTCTCTCCCCCATTCCCCTTATTATCTCTTTGCTCTTTCTCTCTCTCTGTGTGTGTGTGTGTGTGTGTGTGTGTGTGTGTGTGTGTGTGTGTGTGTGTGTGTGTGTGTGTGTGTGTGTGTGTGTGTGTGTGTGTGTGTGTGTGTGTGTGTGTGTGTGTGTGTGTGTGTGTGTGTGTGTGTGTGTGTGTGTGTGTGTGTGTGTGTGTGTGTGTGTGTGTGTGTGTGTGTGTAATCATCAAATCATGGAAGACATTGTTGCGTGCGTGTGTGTGCGATGATGAAGAAAGAGTCACTCAAGTTGTCTTCTTTGAGTTCTGAATTCATTGTTTGTTTTCAATGACTCTAACTTAACGTAAATGGGGCTTCTCATAAACGATTAAGATGATGAAGAAATTTGGGGAGCATGAGAGGAGAAGAGATGATGGCGGTGGTGATGAGTTCTATGACTTTGTTTTTTTGGTTTTTGCACTGGTTGATTTTTTTAATTGTTTAATATTTTTTTTTTTAAAAAAAAATTCTTAATAGGTTATCGTGTCATGTCGTGTGATTCTCGAATTGTAACGGGTCGTATTCGTGTTTGATATTTTCAACCCGTTTTTTCTTATCGTATTGTGTCGTGTCGTGTTAACTAATTAAGAAAAACGGGTTGATATGAAAAGAACACAAACATTACAAAAACAATACGAATGCCAAGTCTAATGGTGGTTCGACTGGATTCTTGAATGAGGAGGGAGATGGGACCATGTTTTGCTTAGTTTATTAAAAAATTGAAATATTTTATTATTTTTTTATGCCACATCAGCTTAAAATTGGAATCATGTTTTGCCACATCAGTAGTTAACATAATTTTTTCTAATAGAGGATGTATTTTGAAAGGTTCCGTGAAGTTGGGGTACTAGTCAAACGGATCTTTAAAGGTTGGGATAAGTTTATAATGACCTCCATAAATTGGGGGGTTTACTGTAATTAATCCTAAAGTATAATATTACTTGTATCAAATTTTTGTTGTTGTTGAGTTTTTAAATTAAAAAGCCCAAAGTCGATATATCACATTAAAAATGAAAAGCCCAACCTAATGCTTTCAAAACTCCAGAGCAAGTGAAGAGGCCCATAAGCATTTTCTCGATCACGCTAAAGATCCAACTACTTTTCCTGCAAACCCAAATGTTAACCCAAAATATTATAAATTTCGGCCCGAAGCTAGTCAATAAATTAGAAGCTGAGATTAGTTGTTGTGGTTGTTGTTGACATGCTGATATCGTCATCGTAGTCGTTTTGTTCTTTTTATTTTAATTTTTGTAATGGGTAGTTTGGTCCAACAAAGTTTTTAAAAAAAAAAAATTATACATCCGGAAATGCATTTCTGAGAAAATAAAATAAAGGCATTCTAGGTTAATTAATTAAGAAAAAAAAAAAAGACGAAGCAAATGCAACAGAGAAGAGGGCAAGGCAAATATCCCGAAAGAAATGGCGGTCTTTGGCGTCCTTGACGCTTGCACTCCCAAAGTAGAGCACTGAGAGAGAGAGAGAGCTCCCTCAAGATCCTCTTCCTTTCCTCTTCTCTTCTCTTCTCAGCACCCGCTACCAGTACCAGTAAAACCACAACTCACTCCTCCTTCTAATTAATTAGGGCTTCTTCTCATTTTTCACTTTGGGTCTTTTTTGTTTTTGAAAACGATGATATGAAGCGCGGTCTCGACGATTTCGAAATCTCCGACGACGAGTGGGAGGAGGAGGAGCATTCCTCCTCCTTCAAGCCCTCTCGAGTCCTCAAGAAACCTCGAACCCCAACGCCGCCTCCAATTGAGTCCTTCGCCTTCCGAGCCTCCTCCCACAAGCCCCAACAACTCTCCGACGACGATGATGATTGCGTCGAAATTAAAAATGAGTTGGAAGATGACGACGTCGACGAGGTTGAGGTTATCAGGCCCGTCAAACCTGGCCGTCGGTTCGTCATCGAGGACGAGGAGAGCGATGGAGATTTGGTTAATATAGAGTCAACGAGTGAAGAAGAGAAGAAGAAGAAGAAGAAGAAGAAGAGGCAGAGGAGTTGGAGGAGGATGATGTGGTTGGCAAGGCTTTGCAGAAGTGTGCCAAAATATCGGCCGATTTGAGAAGGGAGCTCCACGGCTCGTCGGCTCCCGCTGTGTCTGATCGTTATGCTGAAGTGGAAGCTGCCTCTGTGAGGATTGTCACTCAGGTGCTTTCTGTTTTTTATCTTCTTCTTTTTAGTATACTCTTCTTGTATGGTGCATGGAGTTGGAAAGCTCTTACCTTTAGTTATTTTGATTGGTGGAAAATGTGGTTCAAAATGTCGGCATTCCTTTATTTCCTTGGTTTAGGAAAATGATGAACATTTACAGGGAAAGAGAATGTTGCTGTATAAGAAAGTAAAAAAGCAAAACAAAATTTTTGAATTTAGGTTTCTGTGCGAAGGATTTTTTGTTTTCGTTATGTATTGTGAAGTCCTGCATAAGCATAAATTAGTGATTATTTTCTTTTTCTAGTTGTTATCAGCTTTCAATGGCGTTGGCAATTGATGGTGATTGATTTGTTGTTGCAGGATGATATTATCATGGCGTGTAGGTCTGACCATTCTGACTTTCAACCTATTCTAAAGCCATACCAGCTGGTTGGTGTTAACTTTCTTCTTCTGTTGTATCGAAAGGGTATCAGTGGAGGTACTTTTCTTTTGCTCTGTGCCAGGAAATAGGGCATTCATTAGGGACTCGATTTAGGGAAGAACTAGGAAACTGCTTGTAATTTGAAACTAGCATAAGAAGCTCTGTATTTAAGTGATTTCGTTTAAATAGATGAAAGTTTATCAATCTTCCTTTGAGGCTAGGTTTATGATTGTATAAGCATATTACAGTCTGGGGCTAGGTTTAATCTCACTTCTCAAAGCATCGCAGTTTAACATCCTTTATTTTTCTGCAGCCATTTTGGCCGATGAGATGGGTCTGGGAAGACCATTCAGGTACCTGGGGGTCCATTCTCCTTGTCTGTTTCAATAATAATTATAACTTTAGTTTTCTAATATATGTTCTTGTTGAACAGGCTATAACATATTTGATGTTATTGAAACATTTACACAACGACCAGGGTCCACATTTGATTGTCTGTCCTGCTTCGGTTTTGGAAAACTGGGAAAGGGAACTGAAGAAATGGTGCCCATCATTTTCTGTTCTCCAGTATCATGGGGCTGCGCGATCGGCATATTCAAAAGAATTGAGCTCTTTGGCCAAAGCTGGATTGCCGCCTCCTTTTAATGTTATTCTCGTGTGCTATTCACTATTTGAAAGACACAGGTTTGTTTTGGTGTTACATATGGATAGTGGACAGTGATTTTGATTTTATGGTATTTTAATTCCTTTAATTTATGGTCTTCCAGTGGACAGCAGAAAGATGATCGTAAAATTCTGAAACGTTGGCAATGGAGTTGTGTGCTTATGGACGAAGCTCATGCTTTGAAGGATAAAAATAGCTACAGGTGGAAAAACCTAATGTCTGTTGCACGAAGTGCAAACCAGCGTCTAATGCTGACAGGGACACCTCTACAAAATGATTTACATGTATTACTTTATACCCTTTGAAATATTCTGGATTATTACTTAAATAGCCACATTGTTTAATGAACAGAAAACTGGCATTTTTGCATTGCAATCTTACCAAGGGAAGATTAGAATATGATGAAAATGATGAATCTGATTCCTATCGAGGGAAGACAAGGATATAATAAAGTGTTTTGGACGGTCATGATCTAGTGTGATTGAATTATCTGAATTTTAGGCTTAGGTCTGAGGATGTGGGTTTGGGCATTTGCTAAGGTGAGGTTAAATTATCCCTTGGGTTGGGGATACCTTATCAAGAATGTTACTTGCTTATTTCCTCTTTCATTTTGTAAACATGATTTATCAATTTTTTTTTTTAAATTGAGTTTAGAAGATGTGGAATTGCATCAGTCAATAATGTATACTATTGATTTTATATTGGAACTTGTATTTTAGTTCTTAGAAATTTCTTTGTTAATGAGTTGTGGGTTTTTGCAGGAGCTCTGGTCTATGCTGGAGTTTATGATGCCAGATCTTTTCATTACTGAGGATGTTGACTTAAAAAAGCTATTAAGTGCTGAAGATAGAGATTTGATTGGCCGTATGAAATCCATATTGGGACCATTTATTTTGAGACGCCTAAAATCTGATGTTATGCAACAACTTGTTCCAAAAATACAGCGGGTATGTTCTTAGTTTATCTGTAGGTTCTTATTTTTTCATTACTCCTACTTATAGAAAATATAAGTCTATCTGTTGGTTATTTCTTTTGTATTTTAGAAAGAAGCTGAGAAATGCACTGCAGGTTGAGTATGTTGTCATGGAAAAGGAGCAAGCAGACGCCTATAAAGAAGCCATTGAGGAGTATCGTGCAGCTTCACAAGCTCGTATTGCAAAAACCTCAGAGATTAAGTCGAACAGTACCCTTGGAGTTCTTCCCCGGCGGCAGATCTCCAACTATTTTGTTCAGTTTCGTAAGGTGCTGCTGTCTCAATTTATCATGTTTTTGGTATCCCAGTTCTTTTGTTGTGATTACATATATCTTGTGCTTATTGTTGTTTTTTTTTCCCTTTCCCCGCCCTCTAGATTGCAAATCATCCTTTACTAGTAAGGCGTATTTACAGTGATGAAGATGTTGTTCGTTTTGCCAGAAAGTTACATCCAATGGGTGCATTTGGCTTTGAGTGTACTTTAGACAAAGTAATTGGGGAACTTAAGAGTTATAGTGATTTCTCTATCCATCGGGTATTTTTCAACTTCTTAAAATGAATTTGTATTTCGAGCATTATATTATACTATTAATCCATTGGAATGATTGGATTATCTATTTTGTACATTATAAATATGTGTATATTTGTAAATATATGTACAGATATTGAAATGGTTCAGGTGTTCACGAGTCTGCACAAGGACTCCTCTTTTTTGTACTGCCATTCAAAACAAGCAGTATTCATGCCGCATAGGAATATGATATTTTCCTCAGTGAATTTCCCAGTAATTAGTAGTTGTAGCAGATTGCATATTCTATCTTGATGCAATGTATGTTCTCTCTTTCTCTGCAGCTTTTACTGTATCATGGTGTCACTGATAAGAGAGGATTTCTTCCAGACAAATATGTTATGCTTGCAGCAAAGTCTCAGGTATAATGTTACTTCAATAAGTTTTCTAACAAGTTTGGATAGGATTGTTCGGTGATACTTTCTGCTCAAAATTGAGAAGGGTTTTCTTGTCAATGATATTAGGCATTGGCTGAACTTCTTCCTTCACTGAAGCAATCTGGGCATCGAGTTCTTATTTTTAGCCAGTGGACGTCAATGCTTGATATTTTGGAGTGGACTTTGGATGTGATAGGGGTTACATACAGACGACTTGATGGAAGGTACTGGCATACTTATGTCACAGTTACAGATCGTTTGTATCTCTATCTTTTATAATATTTGACTTGCTTAGGTTCAGTTGAATATATAGCTGTTGATTGTGGTTAATCTGAATTGCTATTTGTACTATAATTTGTGTTTCTTGTCTGTATCTTCCAAATGACAGTACTCAGGTGACTGAAAGACAGACGATAGTTGATACATTCAATAGTGACACTTCTATATTTGCATGCTTGCTGTCTACAAGAGCTGGAGGCCAAGGATTGAACTTGACTGGAGCTGATACTGTAGTCATTCATGATATGGATTTCAACCCACAAATTGATCGACAGGCAGAAGATCGCTGTCATCGCATTGGCCAAATGAAGCCTGTTACTATATACAGGTTGCTCCTCACCTATTAAGCATCATCATCACCACCACCACCCCCCCCACCCAAAAAAACCACCAAAAAAAAAAAAAACCATCTCTCTCTCCCTTCATTCTGCGGTATTCGTCTGTTGTAAATTTGAATTGTGAATGGTAGATCTCTAAACTGCTTATGTGGTTTAACAGGTTAGTCACCAAGGGTACAGTTGATGAAAACGTTTACGAGATTGCTAAAAGGAAGTTGGTGCTAGATGCTGCAGTCCTGGAATCTGGCTTGGAGATGGATAATGAAGGCGAAACATCCGAGAAGACCATGGGAGAGATATTATCAAAACTTTTGCTTGGTTAAGATTTTAGAACATTTACAGAGAGTCCGCTGAAAGAGATACTGCAATAGAAGATCTTTGTAATTTATTTTCTATTCACCTTGTAGGAGAGGTCCATTGTTGTATTAGTTAGGATTTTGAAGAGGAAAACCATACGTAGTTGTAGGTTGGTATGCTATACGGGTGTAATTGGCCCAAATATTCTTGTAGCAATTAAAAGTTATCGTCACTAGGCAACGATGATGAATTTGGAGGGATTGTATTGAGCAAGTTTCGCTCGGAGTTCGGTGTGAGTTTATTGATGCTGGTGCAAATATGTAATTTGGGTTATTGGGGTCGGTTTTTGGATCAAACATCCCAGCCCAATTGACTTTTGGTTTTCGCAGGCTTAGGGCCTCGGGCTGAAGCTTAAATGTGTTTTAGATTATAGGAATCAGGGAACGATTTGATCTTGGATTTAGAGCATCTATAATCTTGCTTCCTATTTTTCAATTAAAATTTAGCTAAAAATACAAAAAAAATTATTTTAGGAGCTCTCTCTAAAATTTGAACTCCAATCACTCCCCTTAGGGAGTCATAAATGCTATAGTTATTTTTTAATTCAATATGATTGGTCCATGTTCATAAAAAATAATATAAAAAAACTATTAGTATTAATTAAAAGTTTAAACTATGGATAAAGCAAATTAGCATTAAATTATAGAGAGTCACTAAGAGTCCTCTCTCTCTCCTTAGATTTAGGAGCTCCTAGAGGTTTTCCTATTTTAGGAGGTGGATATAGAGGATGGTTGAAGTTATATTTTTCCAATTTTTCCTTAAAGTTGTCTAAGAATGTGGTTTAGGAAACCCATTGTGGATGCTTTTAGTAATCCTTTTGGTGGCGAAATTCTATAGTGAGGGTGACATATATGGATCCTTCATGTGGACCTTCATATTAGTCACATGATCATTTCATTAAACTTAAGTGAAATTACTATTTAGATGAATCTTATGGCTAATATGAAAGTTCACATTTTTTAACCATATATGACACCCTCACCATAGAACGAATTCCTTATGATGAATGTAAATGTTGAGTTTAGTGAAATTAATGACTTGAGCCAATCCAATTGTACATGTCCAAACTCAAATTATTCTAATCTCATTTGTAATCGAGAAGGGTTGGGACTTTAGTTTATCATGATCATTGAGTTGAAACAACTGCATGAAAGAATGAATGATAGCAGGTAGGCAGGCAGACATGACATATGAACACTCCACTGCATCTGCATGTCACACTTATAACCCTAATTAACATATTAATTAAAATGACCCCCTCCTCATCTAAAGAGTAAATAGATATTAATGAGTTATGATAAGTTAATTACAAATAGAGATAAAGTACGTAAAATTGTCGGATAAAATGAAAGAAATGAAGAAAAACATACAGTAGATTAAGCAATGTGACAAATTAAGTTGGTTGGTTGTAAATTAAGGACTAGATGAAGAGTAGTACTATTAGTGGATTATGTTAAAAGTTAAGAGACATATATAATACTTGTATAATTGAGAGTGTGGACAATGAAAGGAAAGTAAGAGGAAGGCAGCAAAAGTTGTAAGTTGGTATGTCATTTTGATATGAAAATTCCTTTACGAGATAGTAATTGTTGCATTGCATCCATAAAAAATAATAATAAAAAAAACACACACACACACACTCTCTCCCCCCCCCCCCCCCCCCCTCTCTCTCTCTCTCTCTCTCTCTGCACAGGTGAATCTTTGCTTTGGTCCCTTCCCTTTGCAAGTGGTAGTTGTAGCCCGTGAATTCCCCTTTTCTAGCTCCAAGGAAGTTTACCACCACAGCACTTCTGGCTGGCTGTACTCATTTCAGCCCTACAAAGAATAAATTGGATTTTTGTTATCTTGCCATTTACAGTATTGATACTATTTAAACATGCATGTTACATTACAACTTACAAGCAAGCACCCAAGCTACCTACCTTTAATTCATATGCATGTATGTGGAGAGAGAGAGAGATAGCTAGGGCATGCAATGCAGTGCAGTGCAGTCCAGACCCCTCTCCCTCCGTCCACCCCTTTGTAAATTGTTGTACTACTAGTAGCAAGTCACAGCATGTCTCTACTTTATGCTCCATCCAAAAGAAAGCCACAAAGGAATAGGACCCACACATGACCCCTGACCACGTGTCCTCCCCCTTGTCACCATCACTCACATGCATCAGCCAGGCAAATCACATGTTCCTCTGTCTTGTCCATCTCGGTCGTCCCACTTTCTCGCCTCGCTATTTTAATTTTCACGCCTTTTGCCAATTTGGATTTGCCATGCATTTGTTTCTCCATACACAACAAATAAACTTGTAATTTTTTTACACTACGTTACCTACAGACACAGTGGTCATACATATATACATTCATAGACTCATAATTAGGTCAAATGCCCATATATTATCACACACCCTATTACCCTAATCTCACTTAATTACCATGCATGATGCGTATGGTCCATTGATGATCAGATTCAGATCAAACTCTCAACGTTTTATATTAAGGGAGACTTTGGAAAAGGCCAAAGGAGAGAGAAATTTTTTAAAAGAAGCCAAAATGGACAAAATTACCCTTCTCTATTTTTGGATTTCCTAAGGAATCCTTTTACATTTGCATGTCTTTTGTTTGAAAATTGAGAGGTTTTTTTGTCTTTTTGAAAAAAGCTTTGGTTTTTTCCAAAAGTGAAAGTTTTTTTGTGATCAAAACCTAAATTTCCTTTATATTAATTGCTTCCGGTATTTGTTTCAACATATCTTTACTACCAAGTTAATTAATAAGAAAGATAAAAGGACTTGTATTATAATATAATTTAGGAAACAATTAAAGCAGCTTTTTTATCATATTTATTATTATTAAATAACAGTAACACATGTTAGGATGAGGAGTTGTGATAGCCAAGTGGGAAAGGAATATTGATTGGATTTGGATGAAGGAAGGAAGAGGGAGGAGGGAGGAGGGTATCGGCATGGGGAGGGGAGGGCCTGTCTTATATGCTGTCCATATACATGATATATATGCCGGCAACGATTCCTCACGGTACGGCTGGGACCCACCACAGCTCCTTCCAAGAAGAAGACTTTCAAACCAAAGCAGTACTGCTCTGCTACTACTTGTAGTCTCTCGCTATTTGTCTAGCAATAACAAGAAAGAGGAGGAAGATGAAGAAGAGCAACGGCTGTGGTTTTCTGTGGGCCCTTTGGTGGGCCTGTGTTCCCTGTAGAGTTCGTCAACTTCATCACTTTCATGTCACCCCACCGCCGTAGGCCACCGGCAATCCCCACAAACCGCAAAAATTCCTTCTTTAAAGATAGACATGACCCACCACAATTCATTAATTTGTTCCCTCTGTCTTATCCGTTTATTTTTGCTACAATCGTGCTCTTTATTTTTAAGTTAAAATTTAACTAAAAATATATAAAAATTATTTTAGGAAGTCATAAATACTATAAATATTTTTTATTTCTATAAAAAAAATTTAAAGAAAATAGTTAACATTAATTAAAATTTTAAAATATGCATTAAACAAAGCAATATTAAATTATATAGAGTCACTAAGAATCATTTATCTCTTCTAGATTTATGAGCTTTAGAAGCCTCCTTATTTGAAGAAGTGGATAGGGAATATGATTGGGGTACTGTAAAATTTATCTAATAAAGTAATTTAAGGAGTCCATTGCAGATTCTGTTAATAATATGAAATTTCAATTGGCTCCCATGTTTTACCAATTTTCGATTATTATTTTTGTCCATTATAAGAAGTAATCGAGAGATGTTTGGAGTGGTGGAGTGCATTCATATGAACTCAAGAAGATTACACTCAAGAAGATTACGCAGAATTTGGAACCCATAGAGATTTGACATGGACAATTGATTATTAATTTTTTCAAGTACATATATAATTGAATATTAATTTTGAGTGAAAAAAATATTCATTATGAGTCATGACAATCAAAGGAAAATCTTATTTAGCTTTATTTTAGGGATATGATTTTCCTACTCCCCTTTTCTCCACTTACACTCCTTTTTCTTTTTAATACTTTTTAATCAATTTTGTTTTTTCTCTTTCCTATTCTACCCTTACTCTACATTAATTTCTTTTTACCTCACTTTTATATTAGTTCTTTTTCTTTATACTTAATTTTTCAACTTACACTCTATTTTCAGTCTTTTTTTTTCCTTTAATTGAGTAAAAAATTAAGTTTTTTTTTTCCTTTTAATACTGAAAATGGAGTGTAAGTTGGAAAATTAAGTATAAAGATAAAGAAATAATATAAAAGTGAAATAAAAAAGAAATTAATGTATGGCAAGGATAGAATAGGAAAGAGAAAGAACAAAATTAATTAAAAATTATTAAAAAACAAAAGGGAGTGTAAGTGGAGAAAAGTAGAGTGAGGAAATCAGTTCCCTTATTTTATTGCAAATATACTTTTTTAAACATGACTATATATATATATATATATATCATACACTGCTTATGATATTGAAAGCTGGATTTTATATTAATAATTTGGAATGTGGGTTGTTGTCATTTCGTTGATTATTCAGAATTTGGTGTGGACTGTTGTCCTTCTAAGTTCTAACAAATTGTATGATCATGTGAATACAGCAATATATAATATCCTAAATGAAGTTGCTACCGACGCATATTATTTCTTTAAGAATAACAACAAAATATATATATATATATATATATATTTTAGGTACAAAAGACGTAATCTGCAACTTGCCAAGATGCTAACGTAGAGAATGTGTCTCACGGAACTTTTGTTTGAAAAAGAAAGCCAAACTGTCAAAGCATTTGATTTTAAATTCACTGAGTAAAAGGGTTTTTCCTTTCTAAAGGAAACTCAAACCGTGTGGAAAATTTTGAAACTAAAATAAGATTGATATACCAAAGTCAGAGTAGAATTAGAACAAAAGCTGGAACCCATCAGGCAGCCATTGGGTAAGTGATCTTCACTGTCGAATTTTCAATGGAATTTTTGTTGTTTTTGATTTTTCTGTGAACTGGAGGCAAAGCCAAAGGAGGAGCTAAACCGCAAGTGAGTTGATAATTCCAATTTCCATCCACGTGTTTCTATAAATGGAATAGAATTCATACTATGACTAATCAATTCGAGATGACATTTATTAAATTATCTTGTTTTGAGACTTTAACTGCGTCTTCTGAGGTTTGATCCATTTGGGGTGATGACTTTAATATAAGACAGAGCCAAACCAAGTCCTGCAGGCTGCAACAAAACCCTGGAAATTCGAATACATCACAAGATCAAACCTTAAAATCAGTTCAACCAAAGAATAATTTTTAAGTAAAATTCTCTCTCCACCATTTGCATACTGCATACGTATCCATAATTGCCCATACCAGACAAGGCATCAGCTACATGTATTTTTATTATTATTATGTGTATAATAATTAGGTGGTGACAAATTATCAGCGGCCACTAGTGCTAGTCTTTTATTTATTCATGGATGGATGGGGGAGTCCACAAATATCTATAGCTGGATTTAGTGGTTACACAAGAATCAATTTGACCAGAAATGACCTGGGACGATCCCTCCTAACTTGACCAAGAATGGCAAATTTTTTGACCCAAGCAAATCATGTCCCTTCCTTCAAATTTCATGGTGGCCCACCATGTCTAAGAGATGTGGGTCCTACTGTGCGATGCTATGCTATGCTATGCATCCTAAAAGGGCCTCTTAAGGACAGCAGCAGCACCCTTCCCCTGACTCACTCCTCCTGAGGAAGTTTGCTTTTTTCTTTCCTGCATCAATTTTGTGTTGGTGGAAGTATTCTGCTGGTCCTATGCATATGTATTGTTCAACATGTACATTATTGCATAAAGGGAATAAAGAGGTTTGATATTATATATTACATGACTATAGCTAGCAAAGTCATGCACTGAAGTTGACAGAGGAAATAACCGAAGAATTTGGTATAGCTCCGCAACCCAACAAAGATTGTCCATTTCCCCCAGAAACATGTTGTCAAGGAAGAAAAAGAAAAAAAGACGGCCACCTTTTGTAGATGGGTAGGCAACTGAATGAAGCTTCCTCTGCATGCAGGTACCAACAATTCTACTCTCAAATCAAAATGCAAGCGACCAAACTAAGAGAAAAGCGTTCGTTGAAGCATTTCTGCAGCTTTAACCTTTTCCCCCATATTCCCCAATTTCAATTCAAACACATGTACGTAAGTGTGTTAAATTTTGAAACCCAAAAAGAGATGCTAGCTAGCTATATACATGCATTAATTATGTATGTTTGCTCGTTTTTAAGAAAGGGGTGAAAAGGGCTTTTTATAGAGGCTATGGATAACCAAATCTGTCCTTAAAATATTCAATAAATAACTAGTATAATATTATTAGACTATTGTAGATAAGTGAAAAACAACCTTAACTTACTTGCACATCAGTCGAAAATGACCTTAGCTTACTTGCAGATCAGTCAGTGATCTCATATTCGAACCCCATGACACTGGTAGTGTTCTTATAGTTTATACTATCGCTTGTATTAAAAAAAATATTAATGAGTGGAATATATTTGTTAGAAGACAACAAAGTACAGTCACAAGTGCTCCCCTTTTGAGTAGCTGCTTTGCTAGTTTAAGTATATTTCTTCACGTTTTAAGATAGTGGGGGAAGATATTATTCAGTATTATTCAATTATTTGCGGAGATAGATCGACCACCTTCCTCTACGGAAGAAATTCTTTTCCAGTTGTTTTCAGGGTGTAAATTAATTGAAATCGGTTGTGACGTTGACATAGACACATGCAACTCAAGTACTTCATTAACCGCGTGGAATGTCACTTAAAAACCAATAAAATTCCCTAGACTGACCTAGGTCCGTACATCTCTGTAAGAATCCGCCTCATAAAGTGTCCTCTTCCAGCTAAACTTTTACTGCTGCTATACCCAGATGTAATACTGTGCTTTCTTTTTCCTGAATTTGGCTATAGCTATTCAAATTTCTCTAACAAAGAAAATAGTTCTAACCTAACAAATTTAACAGGACGTTCACATAATTTTGAACGTTCTTAATTACCCTAAATATTAATAAGAAACAATAATAAGATGAGTCCTGAGTACATAGCCTGTGGAAGGAATTGATAAAATCTCTTTAAAAACGATGTGGGCGTAGGGTTTAGGACATGTATCATTAAAGTATGCTAGCTGGGACACAGATAATATTAATCACGATATAATCATGTTGACCGTCTGATTAACCATATGAAGAAACATGGCATCAACGTTGAAAGGTGTCACGCATTTGTATTGCACAGTTACAACGTAGAGAGAGAGAGAGAGAGAGAGAGAGAGAGAGAGAGTGAGAGAGAGCATATCTGATGGGCGCAGAGTGACGAAAGGGAGGGTTGTCTGGATGCGAAGGTAGAAGATACGAAATAAGAGGAGGAGAGAGATGGGGAGAGGGTAAGACCTACACCCTACACTCTTCACCCTTCAGCCTTGAGAGTGAGCAAAGCTGGCCCCACTTACAATCGCCGCATAACGACACACATTAGGCTGCGTGAGCTGCATGAACAGCGACCCCAGCTTCCGTCCTCTCTCTCTCTCTCTCTCTCTCTATTCGACATTTTTCTTTTCTTTTTTAATATCTGTAATTATTTTAATTTACAGTGAGAAAAGGACGAGCAAAATCAAAACACAAAAAACAAGGGGAGAGAGAGAGAGAGGGAGATGCGTAGCTAGTTATCTAGGACATGTATGTATGTGTGTTGTATATGTACATGACATGAAATGATTGAGAGAGGAACAATAAGAGCGTTTTAGCAGATCCGTTTTTATTCATTTTAAAAACAAGATAGATTGATACATAGATAGCTAAGAGAGCAAGAAGAAGCTGGCCTGCACATATATTCCGGATTGACTCTGGTTCTTCTCTCTATCTTCATCATTTCCGGATTTTAGCTGTCGCCCCTCCATTTCCCCGCACCTGCAGATACTTGTTAATTTCTTTCCTCCCTTGATTTGTATTTGTGGGTCGTATTTCTCAAGCTACCTACCTGCCTATCAATTAAGGGACCTTCGACCCACAACTTTTATTTTACTTAGCTAGCTAGGTTTGTATGTCTAGACTGTTCTACTTATATTGTAGCTATCACTTCACAAATTTTCTTTGAGTTGCTCGAAACAAGATCGGTATTGAATTAAGAATATTACTTGTTTTCTTCACCGTATATTCATGGCGGCTGCTTCTTCGTCAATACCGTTTTTCGGAAGCAATAGTAGCAGAGAAGAAACCCAAAGCCAGATGACGTCCACGCTACAACAGCATTCCTCCGCAACGCCTTCCTCTAATACTACAGCCGCAGCCGCAGCAGCAGCCCCACCCCCTCAAAAGAAAAGGAGAAATCAACCTGGAAATCCAAGTAAGTATCTCTTTATAATTACATCAGTTCTTTTGTATCTATTTTTTTTATCAGTTGACAAATTTCAGAAAAGAAACCCTAAATTTATGTACTGATTCTTTGGTGTGATGAAATGGATTTGCGTTTCCTCCGTTTGGCTCTTAATTATTAATTTTTATCCTTAGAAATCATTGTCTTCCAACTCTTTTCTTTCCGTAATTCTGGTGTTGAATCGAAACAAGTTAAAAGAAAATTTGTTAATTTGGTTTTGGCATTAATTTTGATAACAGATCCAGATGCAGAGGTCATCGCACTATCTCCCAAGACGCTCATGGCAACAAACAGGTTCATATGTGAGGTGTGCAACAAAGGGTTCCAAAGGGAGCAAAACCTTCAGCTTCACAGAAGAGGACACAATCTGCCTTGGAAGCTCAAGCAGAAGACTACAAAAGAACCCAGACGCAAGGTCTACCTGTGCCCCGAGCCCACATGCGTCCACCATGACCCCTCTCGAGCTCTCGGCGACCTCACCGGCATCAAAAAACACTTCTCTAGAAAACATGGCGAGAAGAAATGGAAGTGCGAGAAGTGCTCCAAGAGGTACGCCGTGCAATCGGATTGGAAGGCCCATTCTAAGACTTGCGGCACTAGGGAATACAGATGCGATTGTGGCACTCTCTTCTCAAGGTATTTTAATTAATTCATTCATCCATTAATTCGTTCATTAATTTGAGAGATGTTCTCAAAAATGGAAAAATTAAATTAAAGGAAAATGATGAAGTTAAACAAATTAACTTTTTCTTTTTTGGGTCTTTCTGCGGGAGAGTGAGTGTGTCTGTGTCTGGGTTAATATGGCAGCACTGTTTACACGTGAGTAATCTGTGTGAAACTGGCAATGTCTACTCATATACCATATATATATATATACGGGTTTCAAAATGAAAATCAAATTTTATGAGAGAGAGAGAGAGAGAGAGAGAGAGAGGAAAAACAAGAAATTTAGCTTATCTTGATTATGTATGAATGGATCCTCGAAAACAACGCCTTCGGGTGGCCTTGGCACCCATATATATATATATATGTTTTGCTCCACTCACGTGTGGAGATACAGTAACAGTGAGTCTGATTATACATATTCAAGATACATATGGTCGGGGAGGGAAGGATAATATTAATGGTTACTACTGGACTAGTGGAGCTAGAGCTTGCTTTAGCTTTCTTGTCTTATAATGATTTGGAGATATATATATGTCACTCATGAGTTTTTGTTCTCTTCTGGGTTGGCTTCATCTATTCAGATAAGAGCTACAGCTCTGCTCTGCTCTCCTCTTCCTGGTACTCCTTCCCATGAGATTAAAACGTATACTCTCATCTCTCATGGGACCAAGGATGCTCTCTCTCTCTCTCCCTCTCTGGGTATACTGATCCAACCCCACATTTTTCTACCTAGCAAAAAGCTTGACAGTTTTTGAAAATTTAGAAGTCAGAGTGGTAGAGTGTTCAATGATTATGGGGATGAGGTTTGTGAATATGGGTCTGTCCATCGTGGTTATGGAAATATTCTCTGAGGAAATTAATAAAACAAATGACCGTTCAAGGGTTTCGCATTAATTGGAGGAGAAAAAAAAATTAAACTAACAGTGTACTTCTTTCCTATTTCTTGATTGAAGAGAGAAACCATTATGACTAATAGGAATCTAATTGGTTTTCCCTTTTGGGTTCTAGTGAAATTTTGTTTGCTCTTTTCCTTTCTTTATAAGCAAAATTAAGTATTACATTACATGCAGCGTTTACGGCCTCATCAATTATTTTCATGTACGTCGTAGTTTAGGATTTTATTTTTTTGGTACTATTAATCTCGTGTGTAAGCATTGTTTTGTTTTCATGGGGGGGGGGGGGAGATCAATGTTTTCTTAATAACTGTTTCAATTAAGTTGACTTTCCAACACACTAGGTTGAAAAAGAGACATATAATCTAGAAACAGCAGTTAAAATTAAAATTTATTAATAAATAAGAAAACAGAAATTCAACTCCCGGGGTAAATCTTTTTGCCGTTTATGCATACATCACAATTTTAACTAAAACGCGTAAGAATGATTAATTATTATTCTTCAAGTATTGTTTTTATCCCCACATATATGATGTCTTGTTCTTCCCTTGTATCCATCTTACTTCATATATATGTACACACATGAGATGAGGATGATGCACTGGCTCAGCCTTTCTTTTTATTTCTTTGTGATATATAGGCGCGACAGCTTTATCACGCATAGGGCATTCTGCGATGCACTTGCTCAGGAGAGTGCAAGGCATCCTTCAAGCTTAAACACCATGGGTGGTCAACTATATGGAAACAACCACATGAGCTTAGGCCTATCCCAAATTCCCTCACTTCAAAATCAGACCCACCTGCCCAACAACATGTTGAGGTTAGGAAATGCTGGTGGTGCAAAATTTGAGCATCTAATCACACCAGCAAATCCTTCTTCCTTCGGATCACAAGCCATGCCTAATTCCTCCAATTTCTTCATGAGGGACATTGCTAACCAGCAAGGCTTTCAGGATCAGCACCAATTTCCCAGCAAGGCAGCATTGCATGGGCTAATGCAACTTCCTGATCTCCAAAGCAACGGTAACAACAACAACTCACCCTCATCAACTAGTGCTGCAAATCTCTTCAACCTGAGCTTCTTTTCTAACAACAGTACCAGCAGCAGCTTGACTCCACCTGATCATCAGTTTAGTGATGGCAATGGCGGTGGCCAAGGGTTTAGCATGGGTGCTGCTGATCATCACAATATGGGGTCGGCTACTCTACCATCTCTCTATGGGAATTCCATGCAACATGAAACCAACATTGCTCCACATATGTCTGCCACTGCTTTGCTTCAGAAAGCTGCCCAAATGGGTTCAACTACAAGCACCGAAAGCTCGTCTCTGCTACGAGGGTTAGGCAATTCATCAACAAGAGCAGCTAAATCCGGTAGGCAACTAGTTTCGGCACCCTCTACCGTTGGTGTCAGTTTTAGTGGCGATCATCACAGTAGTGGTGGTGAACAGCAACACTTAAGATCATCACAGCAGGTGGACAATGAAAACCATATTCAAGGTTTGATGAACTCTCTTGCCAATGGGGGCTCTTCTGTTTTTGGAGGTGGAGGAGTGCATGGGCAGGATCATAACAGCTTTGGTGGGTTCAGTTGTGGCAGTACTGGTACTAGGGTTAATGCAATGGATCAACAGCATAATAACACAAATTATGATGAGGCTAAGTTGCATCAAAATTTGGGTGTAAATTTTGGAGGGTCTGATAAATTGACCTTGGATTTTCTGGGAGTTGGAGGGATGGTACGAAACATGAGTGGTGGCCATGGATACTCACAGCGAGATCATCATCAGCAACGTCATGGCATAAATATGATTGGCACTTTAGACCCAGAGTTGAAGTCAGCGCAGGCAAGTCAACCCTTTGGAGGCACTGCACTGCAATGAGCATGCGGTGGGCGTACAGTTGTGATGATGAGGTGAAAGCTAGCTAGATCGAAGGATTCCAATTAAGTTCTTATAGATGAGAGTTCCTGTTTAATATATGTATGGAAAAAAGGACGTTTAATTATGAACTAGTTGTCTTGACCCCCACGCATTAGGGTTTCATTGATTTAATTTCTACATGTGCATGCCTTAAGGCTTACACTAATTGATATATCCAGTACTTTCAGCTCTTTATATATCTCCCTGTACACCAGTAACACATGTGTGGTATCTTTCTTGCGTTGCGTAGATATTTGAAGATAAAGGATAAATAGCATCTCTCTCTCTCTCTCTCTCCGGATGGTACTTAATTTTGAAAAAATCAAATGAAAAATATCTAAATTAAATATTAGTAATGAGATCGATGTCCCATAATTAAACTTTGAATTAACTAATGTGTGAGGTAAGCCATGTTGAGTAAACATATATATATGTATACAGAATCAGAATGTCACAGCAGCAGACATGGGCGCTAGCAGCTGAGCCAGTACTGTTTGTGCAGAATCTTCAAAATGGATACATTCCAACATAATGGACAAGTGAGAATTTATTTTCTTATTTGTCTGGTTACGAGATATCCGTAATCAATAATTTAATATTGCCATGCATCAAGAACAAAGAAATCATATCAACTATTTTAATTCATAAGCGAGAGAGAGAGAGAGAGAGGGTCCGGACGGGGACGAATTATCTACGCCCAACCCCGAACCCAGAACCCCACGTATAAAAATAAGCACAAGAATTTGTTCGGCTACCTAATACCTAACCCTACTAGCCACTGCTAAAACTAAGTACAAAACAAAACAGTGCTTGGTTTGACAATATTTAATTAGTTTAATGAATGAATTAATTAATTGTCCAGCCCTCCCTGGCGCTTTCCAACAATTCTTTTTCATTCTAATTCCTTACCAAGGTCCACGGTCGCATTTAATATTCAACTTTCTTCACTGATGCTACTGATGATATAGATAGATATTTTACTTTAGACTGGATTAATTTATAATTTTAATTTAGAGGAGCATCATTTGCTTAATGCATGTGTGTAGCCATTGGGTTTAGGGCCGGACTGAAGCGTACTGCTGGCCATAACCAATAGGGTTTAGCATATATATATATATATATATATATATCTACTCTAATTTTGTCTCCTTACATTTATTTTTATTTTTCATACATTTTTTTATAACAAAAAATTGGAGTGTGAGGAGATAAAAGATGGGTGAGAACATGCAATTTCCAATAAAAAAAGTGTAAGTAGACAAAAGATGAGTGAGAAAATCAACTCACTACTGTTTACTAGGGCAAAACAGAAAATGATATATAGGAAATATTGTATATATATCTGCCGTTAACCTTTGCGTAATTATTAGGAAATTGATCGATGATGATGGGGCTGTCTACTGTTGTCGTAATTGTTGTCTCTTCTATCTTCAAAAGGAATCGTACACATCAGCCCGTGACTCCAACAGTGGATGGTATTTTTGTTTTCTTTTCTTCGCTTCAAATTTTGAATTTCAGTCCTATTTTAACCAAACACAATTGTATTTGAGACAAGAAGAAGAAAAAAAAGGTTAATCAATTTTCATTAAATTATTTAACAAAAGGATGAATTGAACCCTGAAAATGGTAGCTAGCAAAAGGAAAAAAAATAATAATAATAATAATAATAATATATGTATAGGAGGGAGGATGAAATAAAAATAAATAGCGAAGAGAAGTCTGTCCAAAATCCTGAATTCCAAATGGTGGCCCTTTGATGGATAGAAAGACGTGGGACCATAGGCCATACGTTGTAGACATCCTAACCGAAAGCAAAAATAAAAAATAAAAAACCACTTGTAGACATCAAACTTGAAGAGTACAAACAATCACAGACTCTGGGAGAGAGACTTTTTTAAAGATAGCTCGTGACTTCTTCTACCTCTCTTGTTTGTTTTACGCCAAACAGTAATCCTTTAAATAAATGAAATGAAATGAAATGTAAGAATTTCCATGGGATTACTTGAAAAGAAGAAGAAGTAAATCATATGAGAGATAGAAATCAAGGGAGAAATTATTATTCCCAACTTTGGGCGTTTAAGTGGAATGGAAAGAACCTATATATATATATTAAGACTTGAAAGAGTCAACCTAATGAGAATAGCATAAGACGAGGTGTCAACAAAGTTCCGTGGAATATGTGTGTGTTATAAATAAATTCCAAAGTCGTAGTAGAATACAAAAACAAATAATACAATCTTGTCTCTATATTTCTTTTGACCCGTACGTTGAGAGGCCTTGAGAGGGTGGGGTTTAGGCTTCAAAACTTGTCTCTTTATTAGTACAAACAAATTGACTGCATCTGCTCTCTCTCTCTCTCTCTCTCTCTCTCTATCCAGACATAAGTATATATATATATATATATACGTATACCCCTCACAAGTCACACGTTCAACCCACTAATATGAACAATATGTTGATCTTTGGTTACTGCCAAGGCAGTGTTCTAGACTTTTCCAGCTACTCATCTATCTACTCTCTTACACTCTAAGAGGCACAAAAATTACGAACAATATTATTGTCGTCTTTTCAGTTTAAATTCTGCAGTAATAATGCTGGCCAAGGCAAATGCACAATATTATTGTCGTCTTTTTCATACGATCATGCATAGTGTCCATGGCATGCAACTAATGCCCAGTTCAGGAAGGGAAACTTAATACCTATTCATGGTATGGAAATTACTCCTTAACTGAGCATGTTATTCCCAAAAGAAAGCCTCCCTCGTAAAAATTCAACTATAGCAAAACAAAATCAAGGGAAATGATAAAAATAAAGGAGGGGTGCATATTAATTATTTTGAAGTGCCAAATTAATCATCTTCTGGATAATTTCTGAGTCATTAATTCCATCCAATTACAATATATATAATGTTCCAATGTGTTATCCTTCTAAGTTTTTCTTTTCCTTTTTTATTAACTTACTTCGTAACGGCTCTTTGAAACTTAAATTATGGCACGGTTGCATGCATGTGTGGTCAAAATAATTACCAAAGTTCCAATGGATTTCCATAAAACAGAGAATAACTGTCCACTAGTCATTTAATTTAAACTAGGAAAAAGTTGTAGCCTTGATTGACTTTGAAAATTAAACCCCCGGCCTCCCAAAATACCTTTTGAGGTCTCAACCAAAAACGAAAAAACAAAAACGGAAAATATACAGGTTGAAGAAACCTTAATTAATCTGCACTAATTCTCTTGATCCAGAACTTGATGCATAAATTATGGTACGAGGGAAAACGGGGCTTTTGATCCAAAAAAGTTGAACTCCCTGCAAACAAACCCAAAATGAAGTTATTTTTCCAAAGAAAATATTCAACGGATACACGAGAAAGAAGTCAATCTCATCATAAAACATAAAAGATGTAAAAGATGTTGGGAACAAAAAGTAAAAAGTATACAAAGATGTAAAAAGGTAGACTATAATGAAATGGTTAAAGTAAATAAATAATTCATGCATGTGAGTGTAATGTAATCCAAGACAAGTTGGAAATGCATCTTTTATTGAGAGAAGATATTTATCTCATCAGACTCACTCACTTTACGAGTCCAGCAGCACTCGTGACTCTGCCAGCCAAAATAAAAGTTAAGAAAGTATCATGTTTATATAAAAACAAAAAGACAAGACACCCAATTGTACTCCAGGTCATCGATCACGACTGCCTCAATTTTGTGTAACCATGCAACACTGTGTCAGAATTTCCTTTTCTAATTGTTTTTGTTTTTTCAACCCAAAAGAAAAGAAAAGAAAAGAAAAGTACTGAAAGCCAGTGAACTTAGGACACATTTACCAAAGAAAACTAACTCCTTTAATCATATAATCATTCTTAATCTACAAAAGTCGTCACTAATTTTCACGTACCTCTCTCATCTCTGTACTTTCTCCAGCTCATGTTGTTCTCACTGAAAATTCCCCCCTCCTCCAAAAGATTGGCTTGACGGCGCAGCTGCAGCTGCAGCATTGCTTTCTGAATCCAATGAGCTCATGTCCATTCCATGCTGCTGTTCACTACGGTGCTCTGATCTCTGATGAGAAAACCCTCCTCTTATGCTCCTCACCACATGTCCAACCCCAAGAAAGTCCCTTGTTAACCTATCAGCCCCTCCAATATTGCTCACCCCCAGACTGTTCTGCTGCTGCAACTTTGTCTCTTCCATGTTAATAGCCCTATTTGCTGCTGCACCATCGTAGCCACCAAACGACGCATTTGCAAAAATGGATGAGCCACCACCAGTGTTAGCAAACGAGTTCATTAGGTCTTGCAGGTGGCTCTGGTCATGTTGATCACTTCCGAACATGCCACCCAAGCTAGAAGGAACCAGCGCCCCGGGCCTGTCGGATTTAGCAGTGGCTGAGGAGGAGCTGCCGAAGCTCCGAAGCAGCGAGGCAGTGGTGTTGTTGCTTGAATTGGTGGAGCCCATTTGAGCAGCTTTCTGAAGCAGTGCGGTTGCTGACATGTGCGCCATAGATGCATGCTGCTGCTGATTATTATTATTATTATTACTACTATTAGTGCTGTAGAGAGAAGGTATTCCGGAGCTAATATGATCACCGCCCCCTATGTGACCGGAGAAGAGATTATGTGAACCTTCACTGCCTCCGGCAGCCGTGGTAGTGCCATTTGCATTGGTGTTGAAATGGTCAGGACTAATTAGTAAATTGTTATTGGTGGCACTGTTGTTATTATTTGTAGTATTGGTGGTGTTGTTGGAAAGGAAAGGTAGGCTGAACAGATTGGCTCCTGCTGAGTGATGATGAGGTGGGTTGTTTGAGTTGTTGTTGTTCTGATGAAGATGATGATGATGATGATGATGATGATCAGAGAATTGCATGAGGCCCTGGAATGACTTGTCCTGATCATGATCATGGTATTGTTGTTGGGTGGACTGATCAGCTGCAGTCAGGAAGAAAGATGCTGAGGACTGAGCAGCTGGTCGAAAAGATGATCCAAGGAGATGATCGAATTGTCCGGTCCGAGCAGCGCCAGCACCACCCGCACCACCAAGTCTTAAGATGTCCGCAGCTGTACTGGATTGACTGTGGTCTTGTTGGAGTGAGGAAATTTGAGGTGGGCCCACAACTTGATGAGATAAGCCGAGGCCAGTGTTGCCGAGGCCGCCCCCATATAAGCTGCTGCCGATGGTGCTCAAACTGGGCGGATGCCTTGCACTTTCCTGAGCCAGTGCATCGCAGAAGGCCCTGTGCGTGATAAAACTGTCCCGCCTACAGCAACGTAACAAATATTATTATAATTGGATATCACTCACATTAGATTCATTTCGTGGCAAATAGTAAAGCAGTACAGTAGCTAGCTAGGTTAAAATATATATTTTCTGGAGAGAAAGTGTTCACGTTTATAACATATACATCAACTTGGAAAATGTACGGAACAATACTAAAATGAATGAAAGTAAAATTAAATGACTTCCATATATAGATGGAATTGGACCATTTGACCCCACTCGTGTTGATAAAATCCAAAATGCATACAATTAATTCTATCCTTAAGAATGGAAGCATTATCCACTCAGTGAGTTCCCCCATTTTCAGTAGTATATAGATATTTCAATGTTTCAGCATTAGGGCAGTGCAATTAGCAGCGTTAGATGTTCTATATCACACCGACAAGCAGTCACAGTTGACAAATGAAATTAATCTCGTGCAATTCCAAAAATGGATAAAAATGAAAATATATAGATATCAAAACCCTAATGTGAAGGCTTTAAATAACAAAAATTAATTATGCAATAATTTCGACGGTATATATGATTATATTTTGAAGGAGATGGCGCATTTAATGACTTACACAGTTACACGCACTATATAATCTGCCACACTGCAGCTAATAGCAAAAACAAGCAGGTAGAGATTGCAGAAGGAAGCGAACCAAAACTTTCCAAGAAAATATAGAGAACTAAAATGTGTGTGGAGAAAAAAAGTGTTGAATGAATTAACAACCATGAAATACCAAAAAAAAAAGAAATACCATTTCAAGAACTGGCAGATCAATAAATGCGACATGAGAATGTATTCAAAGTGATGAAAGGTAATCCATCGATAAACCCATTTGGGGAGTTATGCTCAGTTAATACAAAACCCATGAGAATTATTCCCAAAACCCCATCTCTCAATTTCCCCCAATTGCTGGTCCTCTCCTCTCAACCCACTAAATTAATGACCCAATTGCGTGCCATTATGTAAACCCTTAATTTCGACCACAGCTTTCAAACTGCAAGGTCATGATGAAGTAAAGCCAAACTGAAAACCAGTTGAGAGAGAGAGAGAGAGAGAGAGAGAGAGAGAGAGAGAGAAGATGGCCGATTGGGAAGAGAGCGCCCTAGAAAGCAAAGCGTTACGATGAGATTGGGGCAGCTCATAATAGGAGAACAAAGAAAAAGAAACAAAGAAAAAGAATAAGCTAAACTAAAGACCGAAGCGGGGGGTTGTTTCCGAGGTGAAACAAAGAAAAAGAAATTCAAGTACCAGTACCACCGTGGGGCTAGCTTTCTCTCTCTCTATTTCTTTTCTTTTGGGTGGTTTTGGGTGCCCCGACTGGAGTGGGGATATATGTATGTATATATATATATATATATCCAGAGAACTGAAACCACTACGACCATGGCAGTTTCTCACAGATTATTCACGTGGGAGCATGTTTTCTGCCATTTCCTTCCCCCAAAGAAATTTTAAAATCAAAACATTGACAGGAGAGTAACAAAACGAAAAAGGAGAAAGAGAAGAAGAATTACAATAGGACAAGGGTGAAAATGAAACGCATACTAAAAGCGTGAAAACTTTTTCTTCTCTTGTCACCGATGACTTGAGGAAGCTATAATATAATAGCCTAAACCAAACCATCTCTCTCTCATGAAATGAAGTAGCTTGGCTTGGCTAAGGATATGATGATTGCTTAATGAGTAAACGAGCGAAAAAAAAAAAAAAAAGTTGGATTTAATTGAATTACCTTGAGAAGAGAGTGCCACAGTCACATCTGTATTCTCTAGTTCCACAAGTCTTAGAATGGGCCTTCCAATCGGACTGCACGGCGTAGCGCTTGGAGCACTTCTCGCACTTCCATTTCTTCTCGCCGTGCTTTCTAGAGAAGTGCTTTTTGATGCCGGTGAGGTCACCGAGAGCTCTGGAGGGGTCATGGTGGACGCATGTGGGTTCGGGGCACAGGTAGACTTTGCGTTTGGGTTCTTTTGTAGTCTTCTGCTTGAGCTTCCAAGGCAGGTTGTGTCCTCTTCTGTGGAGCTGTAGGTTCTGCTCCCTTTGGAAGCCTTTGTTGCATACCTCACATATGAACCTGTTTGTTGCCATTAGGGTCTTGGGAGATAGTGCTATCACTTCTGCTTCTGGATCTGTTCTCATGAAAAATGCCAAACCACAACAAATTAGAAATTTCATATCTTTATTAATCACCACAACAAATCATACATATATGCTACAAGACAATCTTTATTTATAAACTTATGTGCCCATTTCAATCCAACTAAATCATAAACTTTTATACATATATATATATATATATATGTATGTGTCTCTGTATTTTTCCCATTTCAATTAATTCCTCTCCCAATTTAGGGTTCCTTATCTGTGGCTGAGGAAAAAAAAGAAGAAGGAAGGAACAGTTGTGAATGAATTCAGAAATTAATTTAATTTTCTTTTGTGCTAGATCCTTGCTAACTTCAAACGAAAACCAAAATTTAATTAACTGTTGGATACTTGCTTGGTGTTCCAGGTTGGTTTCTCTTTTTCTTCTGAGGTGGAGCAGCTGCTGCAGCTGTGGACGAGGTTGGCGGTGTAGAGGAATGTTGCTGCTTCATCTGCTGGTTTTGATCTTCTTCTCTAATTCCGAAAAGCGGTGCGACCGACGAAGAAGACGCAGCCATCTATCTAATTTATATCTTCTTCTTCTCTAATTCTCCGACCCTTTCCTTCTTTTCCCTGCTTCTCTTTCTTCCCTTTACCTCACAAAGCAATCTGAAACCGCCACAACCCCACAACCAATTTGAGTCCTCCTGAAATCTTATCTCAAAACCAGTGATGTATATATATATAGGAGAGGTTTGGAGTATTGATTAATATAATCAGAAACAAAGAAAGAAAAATACTTGAAAAGGAGGAAAGCTTGCTACTAGCTACAAGATTAACCAAGCGGAGCTGAAGAGAAAGAAAAAGGAATCAACTCCATAGCTAAGCATTTGATGCTTCTCTCTTCTGCTTTTTTTTTTTTCCTCTTGTTTTAAATGAAAATTTCTGAGCAAAGTGATATGTTGCTATGGTTTTATGATTTGGTGTCATGCACATACAGTAACACATATAGACAGCATATTTTCTTTTATTTTAAATTTTATTGGCATCTTTTTCACAGTTTCCTTTTTTTTTTTCTCTCCAGATTTTCTATGAATTTTTTCATCCCTTAAATAAAATACAAAATGAAAATAATCAATCGATAGAGAGAAGAGAGAGAGAGAGACAGAGAGAAAGAGAAGGTGAGGCCTACAGGTCGGTGGACCCAATCCATAGCCACATAACGACATGGTATGGTGCGTGAGAGGAGCTTGAAGCAGCTACCTCTCTCTCTCTCTCTCTCTCGTTTTCGTATCTTCTTACTCACATCCAGACAAACTATCCTGCATCACCCCTGTCCCAAGTGGACCTCACAGTAAAAAAAAAACCATTTCAGCAAAATAGAAAAATAAACTAACCTAACACTAAAGGATGAATATATATATATAAATTTCTTTTTCTAAAAAATGATAAATTAATTGAATAATAAACAATATTTGAAACGCATAAGAAAACATTTCCAGAAAGAAAATAATTACGAAGAAATTATAAAAAATATATATATACAGAGTCAGTTTCGTGTATATTAGAGCTCTGATATAAGGTAGTTTGAGATGAGGCTGTTTTTGCTGAAATCCAGCTTAAGCTCTAGCAGAATGCGGTTGCCATTAATTTGAGAGCTCTCTCTGCCCACTGACATGTAAAGAGCAGCGCCTACTAGGTCCGCTTCAGTTACATGCAAATTGATTCTCCCACTGGCAGACGCATCTGGGGGGCCAATATGAAAGGCCATTTTAGTCTTTTTATAATTACATAATTAAAAGACCTAAGAATTATTAAGAAAGGACCTAATCCAACCAACCACTATCGATAAACAATTACACGGCAAAATCTATTTTAGATTTTACATCACTAATTATTAATTGCTATATCATCACCAACCCTATCATACTCTTACTCTGATTGTTTGGCAGCTTACTTTCAGCCACAGATATTGTAAATGACAAGGTAATTATAAATTAAAGTGATTTATTTAATTAAGTAAATTTTATGATTTTGAAGGTGATATAATAGAATGAAACTTTGCTGTTTTGTGGAATGGGAATACTTGATTGGGACAGTTTTTATTTTTCTTCCTTCCCCTCTCAAATATTTGGAAATTGGAATGACAGTTTTTGTTCCATGCCAGCTAAAGACTTTTCCTTATACAAGAACGCTTGCAGCAGATCTGTCATTCTTTGATACAATGACAGCTTAACTATAACTACGCATATCACTGTCAAGTGTGTCATTTTGATAATATGATGAGGTTGTGCAAATATATTCTTCATTTCTTTTGGGTGGATGACATTGAAATTTGGACCCGAGAAGACTTATAGTACTGCTGTATATATTAATTAAGGTTGTAAATCCTAATGGGAGTTTCTGCTTGGTGGATTTACTGTGTCTCAATTTCTAAATTGAGAACAAAATATAAAATTTGATTGCTATGCTATTATTCAGCTGCTCTAGGCATCTCTTATTTGAATAAAGGTGGTTTGTTAATTAATATATTGCTTATTAAACATGCAAATTACAGCTATAACTCTTGTATTGTATGGCAATACGCTCCGACTCTATTCAAAGATGAAAGCTTACATGTCACGAGGCATATGCATTCTTTGTTTCTATCTCTTTAAGGAAAACTTATCTGTGTACATCTTATTATTTTCTGTATCTTTCATTAAAAATGTGTCGCATAAAGAGAGAGATATATGCAAGAGTTCCAACTATGTACCTCTTGTTTCCATCTCCTTAAGTATTTGTGCTGTTAAGGAAGGTCTTGGTTGTAGTAACTCTCATTAATGCTAGAGGAGTTTAGAACAGACTGTTTAGAATCTTTTCGAAAATATCCACATATATATATATATATGCATACGTCAGTAATACAATAAAATAGCAAGTTTCGGTTACACTCAGATAATTTGTCAAAACACAGATCCAAAAAGCAGCAAGAATTTGAAGAAAACCAAACACAGCATGCAGGATTTAATTAATATACATAAAGACGAGACGTGCAGAGACCATGAAGTGACAATACAACACAGCAATATGTTGCAACGCGGGGACGATCACGATGGTTCTTTTAGAAGATGGAGAGTTTCAACAACGGCGGCGTTTTCACTTTATATATAACACTCAATTTACTCTCTAATTCGCACTGTGTCTGTCTGTATGTCCGTCTGTCATCTGCCCTAACATTCAACCAAACATGTCATATACGGATTGCTTTTACTCTCTTTCTTTTAGACTTTTTTTTTAGCGTTCCCATGCATTTCTTCTTTTTCAAATCATTTTCTAGTTCCTAGTCAGTCAGACCGTTAAGGGCTCTTTATTGCCTATTGGGAATTTGGAAGGGAGACCCCAATATTAGGGCTTTTATGGGGTTTGAATCATTAGGCCCAAAGTCTTTTTATTTTTAAGTTTCTTCGGGTCCATGTGACGTGTCTCCTAATTTCTTTTTTATTTTAATTTTTTTTTATAAATAAAAATGGGAAGAAATTCTAAAGCAACTCTATTTGGGCTGAAAAAGAGAATCAAACTGACTGTGAATTGAAAGAGAAATGTGGTCCAAAATATTACCAATAACTTCGGGGAAGCCTCGAGTGTATTATTACTTGCTACTAAGTCAAGTCAGTGGAATTAATGTTCGAATGTCGCTTTGAAGAGCGTTTCTTTGATATTTACGTTTGTAGTATTATTAGCATATATATAGAACAGTAGAAGGGGGGTCTTTAAAGTGGGGAAAAAAAAAATCAAATGTCTGTTAAGCCAGTCTCATTCCTTGTACCCAAGGTTAGGAGCATTAACTCTTGTATCTGAGCTCTTAGGCCATCTCCAGTCATGGGTCATAGGCCAAATATAACCTTAAAATAAAGTAAAACTCTCCATCCATTGGTGAAAAAGAAGAAGGGAGATTCACTATTATACCCAATATAGAGCCCAAATTATAAAAAAATATTATATGAAATGGACTTTAGAAACATAACCAAAGTCTATTTACAACATGACAAAAATGCTTTTAACTTCTTTTAAATTACAAAACTACCATTAATTTCTTAAAACAAACTCAACCTCAAAACCACATAAAAAAAACCCAAAACACTCAATATGACATCAAAGTAATTTAATAATCAAAATTAAATTCAATAGGGCCAGTTATCATTTTTTGAATTTTTTTTTTGTATGTTTATAGAAATTAAATGGTGTACGGTTTATTTATAGTTTTAGTGCTAAAAATGGATATATAACTAAATATCTCTAGAAAAATTGGCCACATATGGAGGGCCACATTTAGCCCTCTAACCAAGCCACTTGTTGCCCAGCTATAGCCCATGTCAATTTTTTTGTGTGAGCCCAATGCATGTGCTGCCAAATAAGAGAAAATATCATGTAATGGAATGTATGAGTGTTGTACTATAGTTTTTTTTTAAAATAATATAATATGGAGATAAAAAAAATTTAGCTCTACATTATTTTTGAAAAATTAATATTTTAGAGGGCTAAAATTATAGCCCTATAACTAGAGATGGCCTTATGTATCGCTTGTATAAAAAATATTAAAAAACACATTAGAGAGTAGTTTATCGAAATTCAAAATTGTGGATTGAGGTGTGTTATTTTTTATTTATTTATTTTGTTACAAGTGGGCCGAAACGAAGACGAAACAAGGAGAAAAAAATTAACAAATCACAGCCTTCTTCTTAATGGTCCTTCCTAGCACAACATCCAACAAGATGTTCGAAATAGAATCTGGAGTTGACTTAAAATTATGAAGCCCCAAAGGTAATTCATTCTCCGAATTAGCAAGGTGGTCAGCATATCTGTTTTTCTCCTTGTTTACATGAGAAATCTTGCAACTCCAATCACGGTTTAGTAGCAAGTTGCAATCTCCAATTAGACGAAAAAAGGGGTGGTTGAGGTGGGTTACTGGGTTGTGGGTTTAATTAATAGTGGGCTGGGACATTTTTCCTGCGGGCTTGGCCTAAGCGGAAGTAACCAATTTTATTTTAATTATATATTTTTTAGTTAGCGAGCTGAACTGAACTCGCTACACTCCATCGATAATCAAACAACTAGTGTCATTCTTTGAGGTTCTAGTTCTCCGTCCTCAAAACCCTCCCGCCCAATCTGCCATTGAACTCACCAACTCCTGTGGAGGGAGTTTTTTAGGCATCACATTTCTTTTAAGCAGCGATGGAGCTTCTCGCATTCAGAAGTTTCCGATCATCTTATGCTGTTCCTCTGTGCCCTTATTCTTCAAACCGTGGATTTATCTTCAAGAAAAGCTCCTTCAGTTACAGAAGAAAGTACTATATAAGCTGCAGTAGTTGCATCCGGAAGCCGTCTTCACTTCGAATAGCGGCGAGTTCGGCCGTCAATGGACCTGTCGATGTGGACTGTGAAGTGAATTGGGACGATTTTTGGGGAAATTCCGAGTTCGTTGAAGTGGTCGGTATTGGCAGTCGTAAGGACGCCGTTCTTGATTTTTGTCTCGAATCGCCGTTCCAGTTTTCGTCTCTGCGATTTTGGTGAGCTCACTATTGTTTTTTTGCTACCGTGAATGCTTTTATGTTGCTAATTTCGTAGTACAATTTGCCGCAATACAATGCTTTAAGCTGAAGCAATTCTAGTATATTGATGTTTATGTTTGCCGATTATCCATTGTAAATATGTATGTGTGCGAGATAATCATAAGAAATTTACTTATATACAATGGACATTTTTTGCAGGCAAATTCTCATCAAAGATCCATTGATTGTGCAGTTACAACGACGGATCTTTGGAAAAGGTTCAGCGCTTATCCTTTCAGATAGTTATCCAAAATTTTTACTAGAAATTATTTTCTTAAGTTGCTCTGTATTGTGGTGTAACTGTCTCACTTTATTGCAAAGTATATTTAAATCTTTATGATATGTGCTTTTGCTAGTGTGTTTTCTGTTAATTTGTAGCAAACATGTACAAAAACGCACTTACTTTTCATAAGCCAAGTATAGACTCTTTATATGATATATTCTTTTTCTTTTTGGTTATTGTTGCAGATGCGACTCCGATGAATTTTGAAGCTCCATTGTCTTTAAAGTCATGTTCAAAGGCTATTATCCTTGTTTGTACATTTCTTACCTATTACTTGTTTTTTTGGCTTCCTCTTGTATATCTTTATGTCTAGCATTGTCTTTCTCAGCCCTTTCAGGTCTCTTCATTGTTCTATGGAAGTTATTGGTGCCACTTAATTTGATGAATGATTTCTTTGATAAGAAGGCTTATAATACAAAACGTAGCAGAACATACTTTATATTCCCCTACAATGTAGGTTACTCTGTTTCCTATATGAAACTGATTGGCATCCAATTTTTCTGTTACTTTTATTTCTAGGTGGCAAGTGCAGGATATAGCTTGGACCTCATGATAGCGATTGATATTCTGAGAAAAATAAGATCTGCAAATGGATTTGTGGTCACTATTATTATGAAGCCTTTCAGCTTCGAAGGACAGAGGCGCCAAGATGAGGTAGTGTGTGATTAGGAGCTTTGATGATACCTGTTGAGTTGGAGAAGCCAATAAATATCAAATATGTAGCATTTTTTACAAAAATGAATTATTTTGCTATGCATCTTATGGGAAAAGTTTAAACTGTAAAAGTCATAAAACTTGGAAGTAGTAATGGAGCCAAGTGTGAATGTATCTAATTTGCTCTCTTGAGAACCCATTGTCAAAGTCTCTCTGTGATATAATGTCCTCCTGTAAGCATTAGCAAATGTCTGTTTAGCTTGTTTAATTACTGTGTTTCAAATTTTTGTTGCAACATCCATTCACCTGAGGTATAATATTCATTGAAGTTTTCCTATGATGTATCTAAACTTAGAGTTTCACGATTGGCCTTCCTGATTGAATCCATGCCTAATTTTGCAATTTTTAATCTAATTTTCAGGTGAAAGATCTAATGGAAAAACTTCAGGATCATACAAATTTATTTATTTGTAAGTAATATTTTCTGTTAGATGAAGATTTGAAGTCCCTCACATTACAGCAATGCCTAAACCAGTGTTCTAGTCAATGCTTTTCCCCATCAACCATAAAGTTGCACATTATGTGGTTTCTTTTCAAATGCAGGCATTGACATTGACATGTTACTCAAAAAGGACTTGGTAACTTTAGATGAAGCTGTCAAGACTGCAAATAATGCTGTTTTATTGGCAGTAACTGCTGTATCTGTTTTAACATCTGTAAGTTTAGTTCTTTAATGTTTATTTGGTTGTCTAAGTTAACAGTAGCCTGGTTGTGACGTGTTTATTGCTGGTGCACTTATAGGATATACACGGAAAACTTATTGATGCATCCCATGATGATGTGAAAATGATTGAAGTTTCTGAAGTAATTAAAGTAAGTGTTCATGAAACATACCATACTCCTTTGTGCAAGTTATTATGTGCTTTATTAAATAGTTTTTGTTTGCAGAGTTTTTTTTGTTTTGTGTCTCCTCTTGCCCAACTTTTAAAAGTGCATTTTCTTCCTTTCTGTCTCTTACCAATGCTGGTCCTATTGTAAGGCTAATGCAACTATGTACAGATTCTGGAAGGATATAAAGAAGCAAAAATTGGATTTGGTGCTGGCTACAATATTGAAACTTCAATATTACGATCTATGTATGACTGCCCTTTCCTTAGTGTGGGTGTAAAGGTATGACCAGATTGAGCTAAATGGATATGGTGTGGTTATAAATTTATGCCACTTTTCTGCTCTTTTGCTGCTTTCTGAATTTTCTTTTCTTTTTTTTTTTTTCTGTTGCATAGGACTGGGATGGTATGATTATATGCATCCTTGCAAGTTCGGGCACTATCGATAACAGTGATGTACAAACAATTTTGCGTACTTTTCGTCAAAGTACGGAATATGAGGGGGAAATCTTAATTTCTACAATTCATGAACCTAGTCTAGAGCCCAACCTGGTAGTCACAACGGTTCTTATTGTAGGGTAACTTTTTTACTTCCTGCCTTAAGTATTTAACAATAGTATTTGCAACTTGCTTTCTGCCTATCTGATGCATGATGGATCTTGTTTTTAGCTTTCTAATGTACATTTTATGCGATTACCAGTTTTGCTCGGAAACAGGCTTCGCAGAAAAGTAGCATATTCTCTGGACTAGCCCAGCATTTTCCTTTCATTTTTGATCTTTTCAGTAGACACCAATGGCAATCAAATGACACTCAGAAAAACCCATCACCTGAAAACGCACGCTTTTCTGAAGAGATAGATTCACCAGATTCTAGTGAAATGGGAAATAGAAATGCTGTCGATGTTGTAGCCGAAGGTTTTGATAAGTACTCTGAAGGACCCCAGGCAGACGACCTCCAATTTTCAAGGTTTGTTTGTTTCTCTATTTTAATTTAGTTCTCCTAAAGATCTGTCTGCTATGCATAATCTTAAAAGCTTGCATAAATTTTTTGTTTCTGGAGGAATTATAGGGGGTCTGAACAAAATGATGATGGAATGTTCGAGGCTACTGACTCTTCTAGTTTATATGGTCCAATCACTGAAGGTAGCACTACTATTACTTTTTTTTTCTCCTTAAAATTTAAATTACTAGTTTCCAGTTTGATAGAGTAGTCTTTGCCTGGTATCCTAGTAATCCTTCAAAGCATTCGGCATTACTTTTCATTCCTGAAGTTCAACATGTTCTTACATTTGACTAATCATAGTTAAAACTTAAAATGCATTACCAAGAACTTCCTGCCTTTCAAAGACAGCCACTTGTTAGTTGGAACTTGGGACCAGGATATCAGCTTGCAAATGATTGGGCAAAAGAGAGGGCAGCTGAAGATGGAGCTACTGTGATACTAGATAACCTGAGCACCTTCTGCCTTCCAGTCGGTGTAAGGCCTCCAGAAGAGTTGAAAGATGGTGTCAATATCCCATTTCCAACACAAAACCCAGAGACAAAAACTGAGAATGATGTGAAAGCGCAACCAGCTGTCAATTTAAGCATGTCTTCTTGGAGTTCATTTACTGACACAGGGCTTGAAGCAGTCAAGGAATTTTATAACACAGCATCAACACTTGTAAAAGGAAAAGATGCTGATAATCCTAAGAAGCAAGGAAATCTCTCTGTTCGTGCTGCATCTATGCTGGTAATCAGCTGTTTGTGAAAAACAAAGCTTAGTAATATTCACATTAAAGATGTTCATGCTTATTGTAATAAAAAAGATGCTCATGCTTAGTAATAAATTATGTAATATAAGGGCCTGTTTGATAACCATTTCAATTTTAGTTTTTAGTTTTCATTTTTTGTGCTAGAGTATAGAGGAAAAAGAGGGAGAATGGAAGTGAGAATGAGAGTGAAGATGGGATTGAGAGGGAAGATGAGAGGGAATGATGGGAGGGAGGAGTAACAAAAGTGAAAACAAAAAGTAAAAACTGAAATCTATTTGAAATTGTTTTCACTTTTGTTACTTATCCCTCCCATTCTCCTCTCTCATCCTCTCTCTCAATCTCATCCTAACTCTCATTCTCACTCTCATTTTCCTCTATACTCTAGCACAAAAAATGAAAACTAAAAACTAAATGGTTATCAAACGGGCCCTAAGTTTATTCTCTATATTGTATTTGACCGCTTCTTATACTTGCCAGAACATGAGGATTTAGTTTTTGTTACCTATTCTACATACAGGAAGCAGAACGAGATTCACCAAAAAAGTGGAGTCCTGTAGTGGAGATGCAATACAGAGGCGGAATCTACGAAGGACGGTGCCAAGGAGGACTTCCTGAAGGAAAGGTATTGTTCCATGAGACTAAAAACGTAGCTAAAAATCAAAATTCTTGAGAATGTCATGATTTGATCTGTACAAAAGGATTTAAATTCTAATCCTGAAAAGAATTCTACAGGGTCGGTTGCTTCTTGGAGATGGAAGCATATATGATGGTATGTGGCGCTATGGCAAAAGATCAGGTCCTGGTACATTCTACTTTAGTAATGGGGATGTGTTCCAGGGATCATGGAGGGATGATGTCATGCATGGCAAGGTAATTTATTTAATGTAATATCTGTTTTATTTATCTTGACAGTAAAACTCCATAAGTAGGTGCTGTCCTGTAGATGATATTCTGAAATAGGTTGTTTCTATGGTCATATATAGGGTTGGTTGTATTTTCACACCGGGGACCGATGGTTTGCAAACTTCTGGAAAGGAAAGGCCAACGGTGAAGGTCGTTTTTATTCAAAGGCAGGTGATGTATTTTTTGGCCATTTCCAAGATGGTTGGCGACATGGCCACTTCATTTGCATCGATGTTGATGGAACAAGGTTTGTGTTTTCCCATGACTTATTTTCTCCCCTCTTCGACTACAAAACAGGGCTCCCCTCTCTTTCTGCAAATGTTCCATTCTTACCAGAGAATGTGAGTTTTCACCTTAAAGTAAGGTTGCAAACAAACTGAGTAGCTCAAAAACAAGGCTTGTTAAGCCAACAAGCCGTGCCCGAGGCAGCTTGTTTAAATGTTATGTAATTTAATAACTAGTACTGTTGATTGTATCTACTGATCTTGATCTCATGTTATATGATTTATGGCCGTGATCTCTATATTTACAGGTGTTTTGAGAATTGGGATCGAGGCGTGCTTGTAAGCCAGAAATTGGACTCTGATATTGGTGAAGGATAAAGAGTCGACTTTTAATTGTTTGTAAATTAATTTTTGTTCTTTCTATTTATGCGTTTCATTTTTTTTGTATAATAGTTGTGTATTATAAGGGGGGGAAGTATTTCAAAAGAAAAACAATGGAGTCAATTATTCATGGTCGTATCGTATCATGTGCATTTTTTTCCATGTTTGGACAAAATGATATTCTAAACTATTCTTACTTACGGAAAGGAAACTCCAACTAGAATGTGACAAAGTGGCTAAAAAACGGTTTTAGGCTTACTGCTGGTGCAAATAGCTCTAAGCTGGAAGAATAGAAATACCATAGAAAAGAGACTGGAGAAAAAGGTAGATGTATACCTAATTTCCTTTTCTGTTAGTCGTACTACCTGACATTGGAGAATTGCCTTGTAAACGTTACGTGGAGACGAATCCTCTCGACTTCGGTTAAAATGAAAAAATAAAATAAAATCACATGGTATGACTTAGAGAATGAAATGCATGCCAGTTGAAGGAATTAGGAAATATTTTTCTAAAAAGCCAAGTTTGCAAGTCCTTTTTAGAATACCATTATGTGAAGCCTTACTGAACTTCCTTTTTACTATTTATTTACTGAATTTGCTCCAACAGTTGACATTGAAAAGAGGCATGCTGAAGTTACGTTTATGCTTATCAAGATCCTCACAAACACTTGCCGGCAACTTAGCCGTTTGCATAGTATAAATTGGAACATCCAGAAAATGCTACCAGTTGGAGAACAAGATTGACTAAACCTAAACCTTCGATATTTTTTGAACAAAAATCACTGACCAATAGATATGAAAATTGGTCTAAATGATACCTACTCCAAATTCTTTGCGAATCCTAGCAGTGCTAAGGGACCCAATGCCAGGTTCTGTTCTCTTTACAAGTATTTCCAACCCCCACCATGTCTGGTTTATGATCACTTCCCCTCTTGGGGCTCTCTCTGGTCCTTTACCCCAAACCAATACAATTTTCTATCATCGAAGAAGGTTTATCCCCGCGAATGTCCTTGGCATTCAAACCTGGAAACCACGTGTGTGGCAGAGGCTTCAGAACTCATACAGCTCCATTCAGTCTTGCAAATCATGTGGATTATTGCTCTCCGGTGCATCATAGCGATGAAGAGAATCAAGGCTGGAGTGAAATTCACAAAAATTAAGAACCGTATTAGAAAACAACGGTTAAACACTGAACAAGTGACGGCAATTAAAGATGTATGCTACTGTATTAAGGAACAATCACTTCAGATTTAAAAAAAAAAAAAAAATTCAAGGCATCCAATATCTTTATGTGCTTGCCTTCCTTACCTGCAATTCTGCGGAACCCCCCATGGTAAGATCAAATATTTCTTCAAATTTGGTCGCAAGGACATAAACTGCTTCCAATTCTGAAGCATGATTCGAAGGTCATGAAGCTTGCTATCTAGACCATAGCAACAATTTGCATGCATTGTACAAACGTCATTAAAATCTTTACTAGGTTCACAAAATCCACCAAAGTAAGCAGTATCCAAAAATTTCATTCTCAGTCCAATAGTAAAGGTGGAAGGATGAAACTTGATTATATTGAGGACATCCTGATCATGAAATCCAGGGTAGGTTTCCCGTGAGGAATACCAAAATTTGTAGAACTCTATTGACCTGTTATTGGACTTTACATAGTTAAACCCTCCGTTGGGTCTGTTCTCTAAATCATCTGAGTTGCCTAAGAAATGGTCACATGCGATCTGGAAATCAGCATCCATATAAAACTGTGGAAATGGATCCCTAAACCACATAACATCAGCATCCTGGAGGAGGAAAGACCAACGACAAAGGAATTGAAGAAAAAAAAAACCAAGGTTGATGAGATTTCAATCAATACAAAACATATCAAAGTACAATAAAATGTCCCAAATCAGTATGAAATACAGACGGGTATGCATTACTGAGTCTTACAGATGTATTTTGCAATAAATACTTGAATCCCTTAATCAAGAGGTTGTGTAATGAGATAAATAAATAATGAATCAACAGAGTCACAGAAGATCTGGCAAACATACCTTCAAGTAAAGTGATTCAAGTCTAAGATCTTATCATCAGGTTATGTCACAAATTATGACCAAAAAGAAGGTTGTGACATAAATAATTTTCAAAGTTGGTAATTCATGTCTAAAAGTTTCTCATCAGGTTGTATTGTATCATATAAATAATTTTCAAAGTGACAAAATCAAGTTTAAATGCCAATGGGTTTTGTAATAGTAGCAGAAGAGATTACCGTGAAAACAAAATTGTAGCCCATCTCAAGAACAGAGCGCAGAAAATCAATCCTTGCCCACATCATCTTCAAGTAGTGAGGGGTCATAAAATAAGCCTCCCGACGAAAATCAACCCCTTGAGTAATAAGAGCAAAACAATGGGTATGCAGCTCCAAACAACGCTGAAATGCCTTTTGATCCAAGGCAATGATCACCAAATGGTTCAGGAGCCTGTGGGTGCCAACTCCAATCTTAAAGCTCTCGAGGAAGAGATCAATGATTGAATTGGGAGCTGCCCATGCTTCATTCAAAGTTGTTAAAATCACAGTTCCGTCTTCCATGGCAGCATCCTTTAAAACCTTTTGAAGCCTATGTTCCCCGCTAACCTACACAAGTTTCAAGCTTTCAATAGGTACAACGCAATTCAGCTAATTTGTTTACTCTTTTCATTCTCCAAGTAGGAAATGCACAAGAATTGAGAACAACACAAAAGACCCATTTTCAATAGCTGAAGGAAATGAAGAACAAAATTCGAAAGCAGCGCAATACACAAATTGAAGTAGAAAGAAGTAGAGATGAGAGTCAGTGTACACTCACGAGGGCGGAATTGTAGGCGGAGAAGAGAACAGAGGGAGACGTAGAGAAGCGAGGGAGAAAGCGCAGGGCATTGGAGTCGTTGTAGAGGAGCAAGCACGAGAGGCAAACCGCCACAAACAAGAGGAACCGGCGGATGAGTACCACGGATTCTGGAACCATGGCGGCGGCGGAGTCAATGGTGGTGAGTGTACGGAGCGTTGTCGGCCGCAGACGCCTCCGGTGCGGATGCATCAAAGGCGATGGTTTGGAATTGGGGCATGTTATCGTTGGCAAGCAGCCGAAGAAAATTAATTTAACTAATTAAATTCATCAATATCAGCCTCAGTCGAGATAGCCGACGCGGTAAGTAGAGCAGATAAATGCCAATGTTAAAAAAATTGGGAAACCGTTTTTTTTTTTTTTTCCCCCTTTTTTCTAGGTTTTGGGCTAAGCCAACCATTTCCTAATTTAAAAGGAAAAATTTGTGAACTGGATTTTACCAAACTCTGAGGATGGAAGTGCGATCCGGAAGGCCGTCAACATTATTATCCCTATCTCCTACACGAGAAAAACTTTCCTGGCACGGAGATGCCAGGTCAGAAAACCCATTTCATATCCCAATCCAATAAGATTGTGCCATCTGCCCAACCATATCTCTCCTGCTGGTTCAAATCAAAGCTCAGTTTTTCTATTCTCTCTCCTCATACACTTGTAGAATCCGGCCTTCCACTGTAAGATCAACTGAAACTGTTCAAGAAAGTTTTTCGTTCTCTCCCACTCGAATTCAACAAATTCAAACAAAAAAACCCAGAGAAACCAGTGGGCTCCTCACTGTTGCTTCCATGCATGCCATCAAGAAGGTCATGCAAACCGGCAGGTCGACAATGATTCAAATGAAAGTTCTACCATGGGTTTCTTGTTGACGTGAAATTAGACGGAAACTTGAATTAAGTTTTGTTTGGGAAAATCCAAGTGTAAGTTCGGGGATTTTGCTTGGATTTGAACCACGGGTTTGGAATAATTAAAACGTTTTGAATTTTTATGTTCATTCCAATGAATTTTTGTACACTTGAAAATTTGAGTATCATGGAAGATGGAGATGAATTCTTGGATTTTTCTTAAGTGATTTCAATCTTGCAGTGACAACCGTGAGGTTTGTTTTGGGGGAAAAATAATATTAAAAAAAGGGAACTGTGATTTGCACCGGCAGAAGAGATGTACTGTCAAAATTGGACAGATGGTACAATCTTATTGGATTGGGATACGAAGTGGCTTTTCTGACCTGGCATCCCCGTGCCCGGAAAGTTTTCCTCCTCTCACATCACACCCAACATTTTGTTTATCCTACAAGCCAGAAAATCTGTTTTGAATTTGATATTTTCCTCCTAATCTTCTCTCTCTCTTTCTTCGCTTGTAAAGACATTTCGAATTAACGGTAAAAAAATCAAGCCCGAATCATCGCCAGAGCTTCTTTTCAAATTTCAGTCCAAGGTTTTTTCTCACTAACCCTAAAGCTCCATTCTTTCCGGTTAAGTTTACTGAATTTTTAAACTTTGTTGGTATAGTTCATACAATGAAAATTGACGAAGAATCCATAAAATAAAGATAAAAAGAAGGAAAAGGGAAGAGGAGATCGTAAGAGTTTTGAATTTCGTCGATCAAATGGCAGCTCCTGTGCCTCCAGGGCCACCTAGACCCGGTGATCGTCCACCACCCCCTAATTACAATTACAATTACAATTACAACACTAATCATAGCGTTCTTCCCCCAAATTCCGATTCTTTGTCGCAGAATTTGCAAAATTTGAATCTCAATCGACCGCCTTCGATGCCCACCTCGGCCCCTAGACCTTCCCCTCCTCCTCCATCAGCACCGTCTCCGAGTCCATCGGCTCGGCCTGCGCAGCGAAGACCTTTGTCGGGGCCTCCTCCAGTGGGAGCCTCCTCACAGTCCTCGTTTCCACCCTATGTGGGTCCACGAAGGCCTTCAGGGCCGCCTGCTACTTCACCACTTGGTTACAGACCACCTCCTCCTACCAATGCTTTCCCGCCGGCACCGCCCCCAGGTGTTTTGCCCCGTTTTCCTCCACCTATCAGTGGACCTTCAACAACGGCAGCTCTTGCTCCACCGCCTCCTCCTCCTCAGCCTCAGCCTCCGCAAACCATGCATTCCGTATTGGGCAGTTCAGTTTGGAGAGCGTCCCCAGGTCCTGCAGTGCAACAGCCACCGCCATTTTCAGTAGCATCCCAAGGTCTACAACAACCTCATCCTCCACAAACTTGGTCCTTGCAACCCAATCAAGTAAGCTGTAATTCATGATCCAATCAAATTTCATTCACCATAAAAGTATAACTGGTTACTTGCATTACAATTCTAGCTTATCATACATAGCATGCATTTCTTGTTTTTTTCACTCAATAATCTGACTGAAAAATATTTTGAATTGTTTTAGGCGCCTCAACCTCCGCCAACTTCCCTGCAACAACAAAGAATGTTTGGAACGCCACCACCATTGCCAAATCAATCTATGACTTCCATATCACATGCTGTGGGCCAAACTCGAGCCCCAGTGGCAGGACCTTCAAAGATTGATCCGAATCAAATACCACGACCCATTCCAAATTCCTCAGTGATTGTGCATGAAACTCGCCAGTGCAATCAGGCCAACCCTCCTCCGGTATTTATTTAGTTAAATCTTCTTGCCCTTCATTTTCTTTTCTTCCTATAATTTATCTTCAGCAATCATTCTGTACATGCATGCTGCTATAGTGTCTAGTGATCTTTCACCTCTTACTAAATGTAACTTTTCTCAAGCCTGCTACAAGTGATTACATAGTCAGAGACACTGGGAACTGCAGTCCACGTAATATGAGGTGCACCATCAATCAGGTCACAATCAATTACAAACAAGCATTTTTTCTTTTATTTTCATGATTGTTATCCATTGGATCCTGTGAGGAAAATAAATTATTATCAGTTTTTTTATTATATATATATATATATATATATATATATACATATTTCCTTTCTACTTCAACAGATTCCATGCACTGGTGACCTTTTGGCGACATCAGGGATGCAGTTGGCTTTGTTGCTCCAACCCTTTGCCCTTCCTCAACCGTCTGAAGAGCCAACACCAGTAATGCATCAATACCCTTTAGTCTATTTTTTCTATATGCTTGTCATGGTAAACTTAACAGCTTACTTATCCGTTGGTCCATGAGTCATAATTCATATTTGGCGGTTCACACAAAGTTTGGAATTGCTCCCTCTCTTTGCTAGTTTTTGTGATTTCTGTGTAAATGTTATCTGTCTTGGTGTTGTTGGATGAACTTTTCTTGATATAGGTTGTGGATTTTGGTGAAAGTGGTCCTCTTCGTTGTTCTCGGTGCAAAGGCTACATAAATCCTTTCATGAAGTTCATTGATCAGGGAAGGCAGTTCATATGTAACTTGTGTGGTTAGTACAACTTATCATTATATTTTTTTGTTATCTATCTGCTATCTTTCTTTGCAACTCTATGTGTTTGCTTTCTTTTACATCATGTTATGTGGAATATACTGTCAGGTTTGTGTATCATCTTCACTTCTCCCTTCTCCCAAAGTTTACATGTAGATTTCGTCTTTTGACAAGATTTCTTGTTGGCTCTTGTTTATTCTTCAATTTAGGATGACTGTCCTTGTTGTTTCACTGTAAAAATTTATTACAGTTGTTTTATAAAATTACAATTTACATTGTTATATGCACCAAGATCTTAGTAATCAGTTTTTAAGAATATATGCATTCTCTCATGAAGTCATGAGAGTTGCTACAAGTTACTGATATCCAGAATGCTCATGTGTCTTTTTATTTATTGGCATCTGGACTTGGCTGTTTATTGCATCACAAACATGGTGAACAATGGATGGGGAGGTGATTTTATGACATGTGCTAGTTTAATTTGCAGGATTCACTGATGAGACTCCCCGTGACTACCACTGCAATCTTGGTCCAGATGGTAGGCGTAGAGATGCTGATGATAGGCCTGAGCTTTGTAGAGGAATGGTTGAATTTGTTGCTTCCAGAGAATACATGGTTAGTTGGTTCATGAGATTTGCCAGCTTTATGCAGATTCATGTTTGGTTTCCACTTTTATTTCGCTAGTTTAATTATGATTTGAGATTAAGGACAGTTCCAGACTCCCAGCCAATGTACAGTATATTGCTTTGGACACTTACAAGTCGACTAGAGGATTTAAATTTTAACTAAGAGTCTGCCTTTATAGTTGCCAAATGTCAATAAGAAAATGCATCGTGCCCTCTTGAGAATGCATCCTTTATGACCTACTGTTTGCTTTATTCATGGGAATGACTGCCTTCAATTCGTTTCTCCTTTTCTTTTTCGATTAGACTACCTGCAATATCTTCCTTTTCAAACTTAATTATCATGTTCCAGGTGCGTGATCCAATGCTGGCTGTGTATTTCTTCCTTATTGATGTATCTATGAATGCTATGCAAACTGGAGCAACTGCAGCGGCATGCAGTGCAATCCGTCAAGTTATTTCTGATCTTCCTGTAAGTTTCATGCCTATTTGCAGAATATTGAAGCTTTTAATTGCACCTGCTTATGGAAAATTAGAAACGTACTTTTCACCTTGGTTTTGGAGCATGTCAACCTTTTTAAGTTTCTACAAGAACCTTCGTATTGGGTTAGCTTCTTTAGCAACTGATGTATTGATGATTCTCTATTTCAGGAAGGACCTAGGACGATGGTGGGGATTGCAACATTTGACACTACAATTCATTTTTACAATCTGAAACGTTCATTACAGCAGGTCAATATATAACTTTGTTACTTAGATTTAAAATTTTGTTGTAGAGCTGATTTTTTTTGTATTTCTGAGTATATAACATTTGCTTACATAGTAATGTTTGTGTGAATCTATTTAGCATTAATGTCCTATCAATTTGTTAAAGGGAAAGGAAAATGTGTACTTACATAATACCATTCTTGTTGTGTTTCACAATCAACTTTGTCGCTCATTCTCTCTTCTGCAACGCAATATAATGTAACATTTTCTTCATTATCTTATCCAAATAGTTGGTTGCCCTATGTTGTAATTGAAGATTGCTTACTGATTTTATCTTGATATGTTTTGCAGCCATTGATGCTCATTGTCCCTGATGTACAAGATGTTTATACTCCTCTGCAGACTGATGTAATTGTTCAGCTTTCTGAGGTTAGCTTCAGAGTTCAGTTTTGTTGTGTTTTCTAGTACAGCTGTTGACGTGTGTAAGGCAATATCTTTGCAACCCCAGATAAGTCAAATGATTTTTTTTCTTAAGTCTTTGGTTGTTTCTGACATGGATCCAGTGCCGTCAACATTTAGACCTACTTTTGGAAAGCATCCCATCCATGTTTCAAGATAATAAAACAGCTGACTCAGCCTTTGGTGCCGCAGTCAAGGTATGGTATTTATTCTCATATTTGGTCTGGGTGAGTGTTAAAGATGGTGGGAGAGAGAGTAAAAAAGATTGTAAAATTGGTTCTTGTTACATAGGGCTTTCTGGTTTTTATTTTATATTTTTAAATCATTGGCTTAGTGCACATTTTATAATCACATTAATTAATGTCTAAGGAATTATAGAATGCCTTCTCTAATGTTGTTAACATCTTCTTTATACTTTTTAGGCTGCATTCTTGGCAATGAAAAGTAACGGTGGAAAACTTTTGGTATTTCAGTCAGGCAAGTTCAAGCAGATGTGATTTTAGTTTTATGGACCTACTTTTTACAACCTTGTGTTTTTTGGACCTAGTTTAAGTCATCCAAATGCTTGTTACAGCAATCCTGTATTTATCTTGATCATTTTTGTAAGGGATCTTTTTATTTCCCTTTTGACTTATAGGAATTAAATCTTTTATAAAATCAACCTTTGAGTATATTCTAATAATTATCCAATGTTGTCTACAGTCTTGCCATCAGTTGGAACTGGGGCCCTTTCAGCTAGAGAGGCTGAAGGAAGAACTAATACTTCTGCGGGTGAGAAGGTATCAATAGATGATATACTGGTTTTCTTCAACTACATGTTCTTCCACCCCTTCGCTTTACCTATGAAATCCTGCATTCTGGAAAACTATATTGTTTTAGTATTCTAGAATTGCCAACACAATTGCTAGATGCAATAATGCGTGTCCAGAATATCAATCTTTAATTATTAATTGATAGTATGTACGAAATATGGATCCTCTAGATCTTTGAACTACAATGTAATTTTTCTTTTAATGCTTGCCTGAAGTCTCTATATTTTGCAAGGTGTATATCTATGTATTGGTTTTTATTGCTAGAAGCTTCCTGAGTTTTTTGTGTTTCTGTATTAGATTTTTTTAGGTAGCTTCCTCAAAGTTTTGCATTTTATAAAGAGCAGAATGTATGGAAAGTTTTTTGAATCTAGTGTTCTTGCAGTGCATGCCTTCTAGACACTCCCTTTTGATATTATTGTACTTTCCAATGAGAGTGCTTGCCTTCTGGGCACTCCCATTGGAAATGTAAGAATGTGAGATCTTCTATATAGGCACTGAGATTTTCTAGTGGTAGTGCCATTTGTTCTGGCAGAAGATTATCCTCATGTTTATGAACGTCTCTTTTTCACCAGGAGGTCCATAAATTACTTCAACCAGCTGAACAGATTTTAAAAACAATGGCAGCGGAACTTGCTGAGTATCAGGTAAAATGTTAAGTGTTCTGTTTGCATTTTATTTGAGTTGGATATAATTCTGAATTCTGTTCATGGTTATTGGTTGACATTCGTAGATATAGATGCTGATGGGCATAATTTATTTGGGCTAATTGTCTCTGTCTTGACGTGTTACAGGTCTGTGTTGATATTTTTATCACTACCCAGACTTACATAGACATAGCTTCTATGTCTGTCATCCCAAGAATTACTGGTGGCCAGGTAGTGAAAACGTCTATTCTTGCATTACATTATAGAATATATTGATTTGATTTTACATTCTTGTTCCAGGTCTATATTTATTATTATAGAATGTCAGGTTTCAACTTCGTTTCTTTTCCTCTTTGTTGCAGGTCTATTATTATTACCCTTTCTCCGCTGTTGCCGACTCTGCAAAGATCTACAATGACCTTAGATGGAATGTCACAAGGCCTCAAGGTTTTGAGGCAGTGATGCGTGTGAGATGCAGCCAGGTAACCTTTTTGGAGCACCGATGTTCACTTTCTCATCCTTGCCTTTAGCGTATCGCAAATAGTTATAATTTTCTCTGTACTGTTAAGTAAACTTTTCTTCATAATCTACTATAGGGTCTCCAAGTTCATGAGTACCATGGGAACTTCTGCAAACGCATTCCTACTGACGTTGATCTACCTGGGGTATGTTATACAACACAAATGCACATACTTATATACATTAATACATCAATATATCCATGTGCTACATAGATGATCTTTTAATCTTTCTTCTCCACCATGGACTGGGTGTCAAATGGGTTACGGAATGAGAAATCCATTGTGTTGACCAACCCATACTAGCATTAAAATGTTGATTGAATTAATTTAAAGTTAATGCAAGTGTCATTAGCATTGCATGTATTGTCATTGAACTCAAAATTACTATGACCGCGGTACACATTACCTCATAACCAAAAAAGAAAAATAGTAGTAGTGACTAGTAATGACGCCCAAAAACCTCTTGTGTATTACAAACCAATGAGATGAAATTAATTACTGCATTCTTCTATATTTGCCATAACTATTCCATCTTGATTACTGGTTTGTTTTTGGTTTTCATTCATTTATTTGAGTGGTACTTTAGATTGTTGTCAGCTTTATAATGAATACGAGCTGTGGCTAATACCCGAGGCCAGTAATTTGCGAAACCTTAACTCATCTTTTTATTGTGCAGATTGACTGTGACAAAACTATAATGGTAACCATAAAACACGATGATAAATTGCAGGATGGCTCAGAATGTGCATTTCAGGTACTAACTGGTTTTACCTTCTGGGAGTATCTTGTCCATATATCTCTGCAAGCTTCCCATAATCACAGTTAATGTTAAAGAAAATGACTGTTATGTTACTTCTAATTACATTGTTCTTTCCATTGTCCAGTGTGCACTTCTATACACCACTTTGTATGGCCAAAGAAGAATTCGAGTTACAACACTATCTCTTCCATGCACAAGTATGCTGAATAATCTTTTCCGTACAGCTGACTTAGATACCCAGTTTGCTTGTATCTTGAAGCAAGGTATTTGGTTGTACCATTTTCTTTACAATCTTGTTTTACAGCCTTTGTACCAAGAATTTTTATTCTCTTTCTTTTTGAATTGACTTGTACCAGAACTGCCCTCTTTTTAAATTCTTACATTGCAGTATAGCTATTATTTGATTTCTGGGAAATGATACAATTTACTTTGTAATTTTCTTTCTGTAGCGGCAATTGAAATCCCTTCTTGCCCGCTCATGCAAGTCCGTGAACGACTGACTGATCGTTGCATCAGGATTCTGTGTTCTTATAGGAAATTTTGTGCTACAGTATCATCGTCTGGACAACTTGTTCTTCCAGAGACGCTTAAGCTTCTACCTTTATACATCCTTGGTATTTCCTTTTATTCTTCCTTGGTGTCTTCTTTTATGCTTGTAAGCTTATACGTCATAAAACTATACTAGATGTATTTTGTTGAAGCTGCATCTTTTATTTAACACTTCTGTGAAGCTAACTATGGTTTTTTTAACGCCTCCAAAATGAAATAAACTCAGGATTTTCATTTATTTCCTTCATGTTTTATAACATATCTTGTTATTTCAAATGCTTGGACTATGCTATGCAAGACTCTTCTATTAAGCATATTAGCAGTAATTGAAGTATAAGTCAGCTTCTCTAGAAGTTTGTACATGTTTTGATAACTGTGTTTCTTATTTTTTTTAAATTCTTTTCAGCATTAAGTAAAAGCACAGGATTGCGAGCTGCTGGGAAATTAGATGAACGGTCTTTTTGGATCAATTATGTTTCTTCTGTTTCTACTCCTTTAGCAATAGCACTTGTGTATCCACGGATGGTGGCAATCCATGACCTTCTTTCTAAGGTCGGAAACTCTGAATGGCTCCACATTACTTAAAGTTTCATATTTTCCCCTTTGTTATGCTCTCTCTCTCTCTCTCTCTCTCCTAACACAACTGGTAACTTTTTTGTTGATTGACAGACAGATGAATCTCCTTTTCCTCCTGCAATTCCACTTTCTAGTGAGCATATCAGTGATGAGGGAATTTATCTTCTTGAGAACGGAGAGGATTGTTTAATATATATTGGGAACTCAGTTGATCCAGATATCTTGACTAAGCTGTTTGGAATTTCCTCAGTCAATGAAATTCCTACTCAGGTACATCTTAAGCCAAGTCGTTCTATACATAATGTCTGCCCAAAATTGTTAGTCATGGCTGGCAAGAACTTGCCTCTGACTCTTGGATCCAAGGAGTTGAGCACCTCATTGACGACCCAAACTTCATTCCTGTGATGTAATTCGGTCTAGTGTCTGCTATCAATTTGACAACTTAGGAATCTGCTTAAAATCTTGAAGACAGAATTAAGTTGTATATTATAAGAAACAAATTAAAGGCATAAAATTAGTTGGCCCAGTAATTAAGAATGGATACTCCTCCAGGTCTAAATATTTCATTCATCGATTATTGTGATGCCTGTTAAACATGAGGACCGAGTTGTATAATTGCAAACTTCATTCTCAGATAAACTTCCTGATCAAAGAATTTTCATCTGATGGCTATTATTTTTGTCATACACAGTTTGTGCTGCAGCAGCGTGACAATCCATTCTCAAAGAAGCTAAATGACTTGATAAATGAGATTCGACGCCAAAGATGTTCATACCTCCGGTATGCTTCTTTCTGTTACCTTTTATTTTGGCTTCTTTAGACCCTGTTTTTCTCTTTTTAATGGGGAAAGGGAGATTCGAACTTGGTATCTCTTCCAACATTGGGAAGAGAAATACCACTAGAATAAGAGCTAGTTGGTGCTTCTTTAGACCCCTTGGACCACCCAGGTGGTAATCACGCTCATTTTTGCAGGGATGACCCTGGTTCTAGCCAGGGCAACCTGCTGCTCTATATGCCTAACAAAAGAAAAAAGTTTCTCATGGTAAAAAAAAATATTTGTAATTCGATGATGTGTCGATCTGATGCAAGTCTAATATAATCCTCATTATTTTCTTACAGCTTGAAATTATGCAAGAAAGGAGATCCATCAGGTCAGTGCATTACAACTTAGAACATCCCTTTAATATGAACTAGACTACATCTGCTGCTTGACAGCCACTATGCATAAAATTTTGATTCAAAACAGTATCCACATTATTCAATTCCCCTTTGATAAACTTTATTCCTTTTTATTTGTTCATGTTAATGAGACCATTTTCCCTTTTGCCTTTGTATGTATCACCCCTTGCCCAAATCTCTCTTTTATTCTGCGATAGTAAATACCATTGTGAGCTATGAACCAACAGGCCGAGTATAACTTACAGTATTTTTGGCCTAATTGTTGCACACCGTCAATCACTCTGTGCTAGCCACATCGTTTTCCCTTATTTACTGTAGTACGAGAAGCAGAGATGTTGTGCTTTAATTTTTTCCGTCACTGTTGTCAGAGGGGATATGACAAAACAATAATTCTGATGTAAAAATGTTATGGTATTAGATAAATGTTTTTGGTTGATGTGAATTAAATCTTCTGTTCTTGTTTCGCAGGGATGCTCTTCTTCTCATATATCGTAGAAGACAAGAGTTTGAATGGCCTCTCTTATATTGAGTTTCTAATACATATCCATCGGCAAATTCAAATGAAGATGTGATTATTTAGCTTCTTGTGTGTGTTACAAGTTTTGGTACCTTCCTGCTAGGGCAATCGTGGAATTCGAAGAAGAGATGCAAAATGACCAGGTGTAAAAGAAAAAGGCTATTTGAGGGCTTTCAAAAGCTTTTCACTCTCGAAAGAGGAAAAAAGGTCAGCTTCTTGAAATGCAAATGCACCCTTTGCCCATCACATAATTTATGAGTCCATAATGCAGACAAAAAACGGAGCTGAGTTTTGGTGTGAGGATTTGTTTTAGTTTATATCCAATTGTAAATGTTAAAATAGAAGTAAATCCTATACATCCCTTGTGTTTAAATTGTTGTATAAGCCTCTTTCACCTGTAGTAATAGATCCATCCCCTCAAACTTAAAAGCGGGAAAATAGTGAATTGATAAATTATAGAAAATAAAAGTCCGTAGCTAATGCTGGTGCAATGCAATTTTTAACCATTTTGATTAGCAATCTCAGTCACAGACTCACAGGATAACATAACGCTGCACACTGTTACTATCTGTACTGTTTCTGTTTGTACCATACCTAGCAGATTGCGCTGCCATTTGTATTACAAAAAATATATATGCCAAGTCTCACAGACGTTTTTTCCATTCCACAAGCAGTCAGATGTAACATCTTTTCTTTCAAAAAAGCGAAAAAAAAAAAAAACAGAGAGCAAGGAAAAAAAGAAAAAAAAATGCACAAAATTAGTTTAAAATAATTATCTCAGTATGTTGATACAATACTGAAAAAGAACAAAAAAATTATGTCAATCTTTGCATTTTATAGAAATGAAAAAAAAAATCTGAATATTAATAGACATGAAAGTAATTGGTTAGAAAAATAATGAACAATAAACTTTTATTGCGTGATGCGATATAATTACATTCATTGATAACATCAAAATCAATTGATAAAAAAGAGTCCAATTATTAGGAATTAGGGCACACATACACTCGAGAAAATGAAAAGTTGAAGGTGGTTCGAACAGAGATTGGGTATCGGTCTCCGAAGTCAGAACAGAAGAAGTGCAATGGCGGAAGAAGGAAGAGAGAAGGAGAAGGAGAGGGAGCTGAGTAAGAAAGAGGAGATGGCACCATGGGAGCAACACTCTACTGTAATCAGCATCCCTCGCTTCGACTACAACGCCCCTTCTTCTCTTCTCCAACACTCCCACTCTGGCTTCCTCATCACCTGCCCCATCAGTCTGTTTCTCTTTCTAATTTCTATCTCCCTAATTTAACCCCACAAACCCACTGATTCTGAAATGAAGTTTCTTTTTTATTTCTGCTATAATCAATTTATCAGAGAGGGAGAAAAGCGCCACAAAAGAAGCAATCTCCCTCCTTGCAAAGGTAAACTCGCACTAAACCTTGAAGTGATGATATATAGTATAATACATGATTGATTATTTTCTTTATATGTGGATTTGAATTATGTTTACAATTTGTTTCTATTGTCTATGTTTTCAGTATATTCAGTGCTTTAATAGATGCAGTTCAGAAGAAGAAGCCGTTTCTAAAAGAAGGAAGCTTTCCAAAGAGAATACAGATGGCGAGGAGACTATTGCTAACTCTGGGGACGCTCATGGTATCGCTTTTACTTTTACTTCGTATACAATTAGATGCTGAGGGTTTTGTGATATGACTTGTTTGTAATCATAATGGCTATGGCAGATGATGTTCCAGAGGGTCCTCCTTTGCCTCCTGCGAAGGTGGATGCGGAAGGAGACACAGCCCTCTTCTTTCGCTAGTTAAGCTTACAAAGAGTGGTTTGCTTCTCTTTACCTTCCCCAAAAACACTTCTCCTGACGTTGTTGATATTGTATCCAAAATTATGCATTCTGTGGAATCCGGGAGTTGTGGATCACCCCTGTGAGTAGATAATTTGCCTGTTTCTCACGAATCATATTTTCTCTTAGAAACAGTTAATAAAAGTTGTGCTTAATTTGTTTGAAACTTTTATCTGTCTTTTGATTTGAAATAATTTCTCCCAATAATGGAATCTTAGATGTTTTCACCAGTTGTTACCAGAAGTATTAAGCTTCATATATGTTGAATTTTCTATGCCATGCTCTACGTACTAAAAAAAACTAAACTTGACTAAGGGGTTTACCTCAGTGGTGAGGTCCCTCCCCCCCCCCCCCCCCCCTTGGTCACCCTTCGAATCCCAGGAAAATCCTGGAAAAGAGCCCCCCTCCCCAAATCGCTAATTTTCAAAAAAAAAAAAACTAAACTTACCCACTTTCTCTCTGTCATTTGAAATGTTGACATTATAATTTTTATTATTTGTTTTTACTTTGAGACTTTTTTCACCTATAACCCAGTTTGAGGTTGTACCTCAGCTCTTCAATGATTTTGCACTCGGTATTTTATTATGAAATTAAAATTCATTGACATCCTCCTATGAAGGATCCACCAATATATGTGATCATTTTTTCCCTTTCTGACCAAAAATTGGTGCTTGCCTAAGAATTGGAAGTTCTTTGGTGCAGTTGGTGTCATCGCATTTTCCCTATCCAAGCTACTTGTAGTTTGAATGAGAAGGAACTGCATGAAGTTGTATCAAAGCTTGTTCTTCAATTTTTGAACAATAATCAGAAACTTGCACGGCCCATAAAGGTAGTTATATCCTCTATCACTGCATCAACGTTCGTAATTCATCAAATGATATACTGTTCTTTTGGGCAACCTAGAAAATGGATTTAATTATTCTATGCGGGTTATATTATTTTCCGTAAGATGAAATTTTTACGTGATTCTGTAGTTTGCAGTTGGGTATAACAGAAGAGGGGTAGAAACAGAACTGAATACTTCCAAAGAAGCTTCAAATGCTGTTGTTTTGTTGGACCGTGACAAATGCTTTGAAATAGTGGCTTCTGCAGTCACAGGTGTTGTATCAGATTCAGTGGTGGACCTCAAATCTCCAGAGGTGAGAATTCCTTCCTTTTTTTCTCAAATTCATAAGCAAATTATTAGTTTGGCATGTCATTTTATGGTGGTTCTAAATATTAGAGTAAATTTACAGCTTGCTGTCCTAATTGAGCTACTACCCCTCTCTGGTGTACCCAAAGAGTCCTTAGTGGTTGCTGTTTCAGTTCTTCCTCGAAACGTCGTAAGCGTGAAGCCACGACTATGCATCAAGGCACTGGTTTCTGATACCAAAACAAAGGGCAAAAAGAATTAAGAAGGATTAAAGCGTCTTATAACATCCGCCATGACCTTATTTGGGGGGAAGACGTTGGGAGATCGAGAAAAGGAACAGTGTATTGACTTTGTAGCTGGTGTTAGATGTGCTATAAAATTTGCTCCAACTGATTGGGACCCCAACAGCAACAGCTATTCAGTTTTGTAGGTTTTTCTTCTTCTTTTCTCTAGTGTTAACTGCTACAACTTGTTTTGGGCATGTCTGCGCTGAAGAAACAGGGCAAATACAATGAACCTAAACTTTGCCATGAAGTTGTCATTATTAGATTTTTTGAGATTACACACAAGATTTCCACAACATTGAGAGCATGGCGACGACCAAAAGTGGGTTCGTATCGTAGCTTGTTGAGCCGGCCCATAATGCTCTACAAATCCAAGCCACAATTACCTCCGTACAAATGGGCATGGGGCTTCACGCTCACTATAGAATTCTTGGACCAATTAGATACATGATTAAGGTTTGTAACTGTGTCTTTTCTGTCGTACATAGATTGGCTGAACTCTGGTTTGGGATCAAATTCAGACTTAAATTCTATTCGGATAATGAAGAGAGATGAAGGTTCCAAATGCCGCTGGCTGTCTTATTATGTCATAGAAGTTGCATCAGATTACCGTGAAGAAGGATAATCTTGTAAGAAATTTGAAACTTAAAAAAGAGTTCTTTCATAATGGAAGAATCAAAAGTGGAACTGACTTAAACTAATAAACTACGTACGTCGATGAGAATAAGTAAAGATAAATAAACTAAGAACAAAGAACAGAAAGAACCAACAAATGCGGTGAGGGCATGAAATAATCGAACTACTTGGCTAAAACAGATGACTCTTTTTTACAGTGACATCATTTACCGCAGAGGGCAATGGAAAGATTTAAATTAATACTGCGATGGTTCCCAGAAGAAGAGGTGGAGCAATCTTTATAGTTGGACCTCGAGGAGGAGTATGATGAGAATGCACCACTGAACTCACTTGAAGAAGCATTACTCTTACTCTTGTGGGACGAAGGATGATGTAATGAGAGAGACAGTGAAAGTTGACAATCACCGTCTTCATTGTCTTGATCAGCATCTGGTTTGGTAACCTGTCACAACCCAATAAAAATAAAACGAAAAATTTAACATTTTGATTGAATTTGCTGTTTGGGCATATTCATAAGGTGGTCTGGAGGGAGAGAAGGGGCGAGGGGTCCCCTATTTATATACGAATCAGAATTGGTGCAGAGCATATTTTTCTATACAAAATAGAAAATACAACGCAGCTCACGCAAACGACAAACCAACAGTAGCTAGGTAGACCTTGAAATTAAATAGAGTAGACGATTACTTGCAAGCCAAAACCAGTCTGTCTCTGTTTCAAAATGAAATGATGCACCCAACTACTTTTTGCAGAGAAATCATTATGGGGTGAAGAAAACAAAAAATCGGGTCATTAGAAAATGAATTTTAATTTTAATTAAAAAAATTGTGAAGGGAAGAACCAAAGGGCGGAGAGGAAACAATGCGACATTATATGATTGAAGAATTATATAGCTAGTTTTGAAAACTTTTCCACACTCGTCTAAAAGGCCAGGACCCAGGAGGAGGATAAAAAAGAGAAACAAGGAAGGATATTATAAAGAAGAGGTTTCTCCCATTTAAAATAATACACAAAATATATTATTGAACACTACGCAAAAGTGGTGAACTACTGTTTAGGCAATAGAGGTGACGCAGGTTGACTTCAAAAGAAAAGGTAATGGACATTCCCATCCATGCCATCGCTGGTCATACTCACAAGCACATGTCTGAATTCGCGCAAAGAAAATTTGGTTGAAACTAGAAAAGCAAAAACCAACTTTACACTCAACAACGCTACATTTAAATTTTTTTAAAGAAGTTGTTGGGGAGAAAAAAAAAAAAAAAAAAAAAAAAAGAAAAGGAGAGAGAGAGAGAGAGAGAGGTGTTAGGTACCTTGAAGAAGTTAGATTCTTGCAGAGAAAATTGGGAGGGGTGGTTTAAGTTGTAATGAAGATGAGGTTGTGGCAGAGAGAAGACTGAGGGGTTAGGCTCCTTTGTTCCCCCATGCTGTTGTTGAGCCATTGCCAGCACATTATCATCGACAGAGTACGGATTTGAGACTGTCTCGTATATTCCTTGGCTGCATTGCTGCTGCAGGCCCTCTGAGATTGAACTCGTCGTCTCGGTTCTAGCTCTGATTCACCAAGGAGACAAATCAGACAAAAAGCCGAATATATATATTATAGAAGAAAAGAACCCTATACTATATATTACACATATCTAGAACAAGAAAGCAGAGTTCAGAAAAAGCAAAGATATCATGCAATGCAATGCCATTCCTTTTTGTTTGTTTCTGATCACACCATCTTTATTACTTACTTTGTTGACATTTGATCAGAAGCCTGAAACATCATCCGAGCAACTTCACCCACCACCCCTTCCCCCAAAAACAAAACAAAAAAAAAGAAAGAGTGCCTGCAGAGTACATGTATGTAGGTGCAGGCAGGCTAACCTTTTTGAACGGCGGGGAGTACTGTAGATGAGCTGAGAATCTGATTCTCTGATAGATTTGGAAGATGGGTAAAAACTCACACCATTTACTTCATCAAGACACCCATCATCATGCTCTTCAAACGATTGTTTTCTTTGTTGCGTGCAACTCCTATCTGTCACTGGAGCACCAGAAAAATCATCAGACAGAATGCCAGAAAGAGAGAAGTAAAAAAAAGAAGCAGTAAAGGCAAAATAAAAAAGTCCCAAGTGACATTTTGAGAATTTTATGGCAGAGTTTGGGACCGAGAGGTGTTTGTATTCTCACTTTCATGAGAAGTGCCAATACGAGAAGACCGGAAAGAATAATGGTGCGCTTTCTCTATCACCCATTTGGGGCATCAACTAAGCAATAAATATTACAAGGAATTACACATAATAAATGAGGTGATGCTGCATCCGTAGAGTCTCATTTCATAAATTTATACTATCACGGGAGTTTATACTGGCCCTGAGCACAGGCCATTAGAAGAAACAAATGGATAGTCTACCAGAACTGCATATTAGACGACAGGACAGGAGTAGTAGAGGACAAAATACAAACATGAAAATGTATAAAGATGAAAGCTTTTACAAGAAATCAGCCAAAATAATTTATTTTTTTAATAAAGGGCTGTGAAGAAGTAGGATAAATACCTTGTTGTCTAGTACCCAGGTCGCTCCTCATGCTTCTGTACATCTGATCAAAAGAAGGAGAAGGCAAACAGATAAAGAAAAGTGTGAAAGAAAATGAATATTTTAACGTATAGCTAGCTTACAAGAACAGAAGCAGTTAAAAGACTAGACAAACCATCAGGAGAGAAAGAGAAAGGCAAATACAATACCTGGAGATGGCTTTTGACATGAGAAATGGTGAGCCCTTTGACATCCATCAACTGAAGAACAAGTTTTGGTGTAGCCTCTGGGGGAGAGGGAGAGAGAGAGAGAGAGAGAGAGAGAGAGTGAAGAAACATATAAGAAACTCTTCATTTCTATTTTCAAAAGAAGACGAAGAAACATATAAGAAACTTTTCATTTCTATTTTCAAAAGAAGACGAAGAAACAAAAGTTAAGACAAGATGGTTATGATATTACTCACTTTTATGGCCTCCGAGCCTCTCAATGGCATGAAGAAAGCAGTGATGAAGCTCAGGGGTCCATCTCAGACGAGGCACCTTTGATCTTACATACTGCCTCACAGCACCGTTCCTTGCACTACAACTAGTCATTTTTCCTCCTTAACAATTTGTTTTTCCTTTCAAAACCCCCTCTTAATCCAAATAGGGATCCCCCAAACCTAGATAATTCTCTCCTTAATTACTTGTTGCTGTTAACAAACTGTCAGAGCCACCTGGGTCTTCTCCAAATCCCCTGATAAAAAAACTCTTGCAACCTTCAGAACCCCAATACTTGGGTTGGTATTGTTCTACTTGTAGAAAACATATATCCTTTTTCTTCTTCCTCTAAAGTTGAAAGTTTCAAACCCTTTGGAAGTGTGTCGGTTTGTAGGCACAGCAGGGATTTCAAGAAAGAGGAGGAATTTAAGGCCAGTATGAGAGAGAGAGATCACGAGAAAGGGATAAGACGAGCTGAGAAGTCTGTAAATTCCTTAAAGAGTCTGATAATACCTCTTTGCTATTGCTACTGTTTTTACTAGCTGCCCCTGCTCCCTGCTCCCCGCTGCTTGTACGAGTGGGGTACTCTTCTCCCTCCTCCTGCACCTTCTGTTTATTTCTTTGTTTGCACACCTTCCTTCCTTGAACTGTGTCAACCCAATATTAATTAATTAATTTATAGAATTTTTAATATAAAACAAAAGAATACAGAAAATTCTCTCTCACACACACACACACACACATAAACGTATCTTCACGAGCTTCTGAAATTCTGATCTTTTTTTTAACCTTCTCTCTAAATCATTACCCCTATGGCAGCAGTAGCAGGCAGTAGCAGTATACTACAACCAACCAACTGCTTCCCAAGCTTTGACCTTTCTCTCTCTATCTTTCTCTCTCATAAAATTCAACCCTCACCGTGAAATTATATATATATTTTTTGGTTTCGAATCCGAGGTGGTTCTGAATGGGCCCAATTATAGGTGTCATCTTTAAACCTTAACCACAACCCAGATTAATCCCCTGCCATATCCTGCAGCCCATAAAGGGTAAAGTGTTGGCCAAAGTGGTGACTTCGTACAAGAGCAGAGATCAAACCCCTGACATCTTTTAAGGAATGAAAGTGACGAATCACTCACTATCAACCACGAAATTATATTATTCATTTGTCCTCTCTCGTAAAAAAATATTATTATTTCTCAGTCTTGGTTTGGGGCACTCAACCTTGCTCACCACTGCAGGGCGCCCCCCTTAACCTTTTTTAAATTTCCACGCGTAAAATAAAATAAAAGTTGATTGAAAGAAGTTGAAGTCAAATATTAATTTAGATCACGTGTATTGTAATTTAACCAAAGAAAAGTATTTACATACCAAAATGACGTTTTCACCCTTTCCGTATGTTGTTTGTTTGTTTTGTAAGAGTATATAATTCATATATGCAATAGGATAAAGAAGCAATCGTGTAACTCAAAACTTTGCACGTCTTTCTTAGAAAAATCCACAAACAAAATCGACATTTACCAACTAACACACGTGACACACGTGACACACGTGACGGTGAAACAAAAAACTTACCGCGTTAAGAATACATTTGATTGAAATCAAAATAATAAGGGAAGGTGGTTAAAAAATAAAATAAAAAGAGAGTAGATTTTTCCTTTGTGATGTTACAATTGTATAGAGCATTGTAGAGCTGACGATATGAGACAATGGTGTTATTGTAGGTACGCCAGCATTTATTGGACCGCCTTCTTTTTTTCTTTTGCCCTAAGCCTAGTAAGTCTAGTAGTCTAGCAGTGTTTTATGTGAGAAAGAAAGGACCATGTTTTATGATTCAATCTGGCATAGGCGTTGAAATCGTATGATTGAACTCAAGTTTATGAAAGGATTTTATTCAATCTGATGCTGCTTTGCTAGGTCCCTCTTTTGAAATGGGTTGGCAGCATTTAACGAGCCACCATCTTTTTCTCTTCTTTTTTCAGCTAAAAAACCAACAACCCCAACAAAAACAAAAAATAGATAGTCAGCATGGCACATGGCAAGTTATTTGAAATTCAACCGAGGTTTAAATTCCATTTTAAGTTCATTTCTTGGTTAATTGAATGATAACGCATTTTAGGGATTATGGTTGGTAAGTTTGAAAATAACATTTTTGCTCATCATTTTAACCTAATGTGTATTCTCGATATCCTTTTAAATACTTGACACGTGTCCATATGCATAAACCAATAACACGAGTCAAGTATTAATAAGGGTTATGAGAATACAGGTTAAAGTAATCAGCAAAAATAATTGATTTTGGAGGGCATAGAACAAACAAAGGGACTCTAACCCTTTTTCAATCCACCTGCAGCTTACAGGATGAACAGACAGAGCCATAGTAATAATGCTTCCTGTGTTTAGGCATTACATTTACAGACGGACAGGTCGATTTAGTATTTTTTTTGTTGCTACGTTTGGTAATTAATCCGATTCCCACTGAAACCCATAATTCTAAATTCTATTTGCTTTCTTCCTTCCTTCCCAATCGCTTTAGGTATGAATAGGATGTCTGTAGGTTGAGGTACCCCACCAATTCGCCAAAACTCTCTCTCTCTCTCTCTCTCTCTCTCTCTCTCTCTCTCTCTCTCTCTCTCTTGTCTTGAAGTAGTCAAAAGCCAAACTCTCTTTACTATTGTGTTTCCTGTTGGACTATTGAGGCCTTTCTGTCAAACTCAAACACCTTCAAAGTCAACCAGATCATAACATTCAAAGGCAAAAGAATAATAAAACAGCTACCCAAACCTGCAGAGACAAGTTAAACAAGCAGACAAAGGGTATATACTGTAGTGAAATCTGGACCGTCCACCGGGCTTTGTAAATATTTGGAATACGGATTTCAACCAAGAATCTACGGCTGTGATTGCGAGAAAGGACAAGAGTTAGACATCCCAAGAAGATAATGAGATTTTCTAGTAAGGTCAGTCATATCATATCACAGCAGCGATTCTCATTCTAATTTCTAGGTGTGCACTAGTATAGAGTTGTCTATGGAGACGGCAGCCTGTACCCATGGCGACGATGGCCATGGCCTAACTTACAAAGACGGTGCCGACTTTTGAAAGACTCGGAGAACCCTCTGCGTCTCTGCTGGCTCTTGGAAATTATGTGATATTTGACCAGTCACCAGGCCAAATAAAAATCCTAATTTTGTAATACTAATCAAACAAACTTCCACAGAAACACGACACCAGTGCAAGTTAATTTGTAATTATTCAAATTTTCCGTTGGAAGGGCATTGACATCTGTCGGCTTCCTTGCCCGGAAGGTTTGGTTTTGTTTTGTAATTTTCGTTTCCGTATAATAAGAAGAAGAAAAAAAGAGGAAGGGATATGCTTAAGAATTTTCTTTTGTAAAAAGTGTCCCTAAACTTTGTGTAATTGTAAAGGTTCCTGTCTGTTTGTCTGTCTGTCTGGCTATACAAGAACAAAACAGATAGATTTTTGTAGCCGTTAATAATATCCATATTTCCTTAGGAATCGGATATGAACAACTTTTGGAGCTCAAATCCCATGTGGTAGGGTGTAGGGGTGTGGCAATGGGATTCACAAGAGGTCGGGCAGCTGGCCACCGCCGTACTCGAGTTTTCTCAATCTAGGGTGGCTTTAGGCCTGGGTACTAGGATATGGTTTCTTTCTGGTCAACAAAAGGATAAGATTGATATTTATTTCAGTAATCAAATAAATAGCTGATAAAGTTAGCCTTAATTAGGATCTAATTGTATCATCATCTGATTATGATTTATATATATGATGATGGATCTAAACTAAACAATATAAAGACAAACGACAATTGTTTTCTCGTATATTTTAGTGAAAGAAGAAGTAAGAGATCCCCCTAGCCTAGACCTGCCCTGGGGATTAGAGAAGGGAAAAATATCAAACAAACTCTCCTTCCTCCTACTTTGTTCATTTCATTATACACTGCTGATGTAATGTATGTATGTATGTATATGTGTAGATGCTCCAAATTGAGCGCATGTTGCATGCGTAGAAGACAGTGTTTTGGTTTTATTGACACGAAAGATGATGAGTCTTGAATTGATCAAATTGACCGCATGAAAAAGAGAGAGAGAAAATACAAAAAAGGTATTATTAGGGCATTAGCTAGCTAGCAAATGTAATAGCAGTCTAGCAGAGGTGGGGTTGTATTGTGAACATGTCCGACACAGACAGTGAGAGAAGGATGGTCATTAAAATAAATTTTAAATTTTGTGTATGGTTCTGTGTGGGCAGAATACTGTATGGTATTGGCAGGGGGGGAGGCACAGTACGATAATGATGGAAAAGAGCAGAGATGGAAGAAAGGAATGATGGAAATTCCTGCGCACAATGGAATGATGCATACGGCAAAAGCAAGTCCAGAGGAAGAGAGAGAGAGAGGACAAACACGAACCATTTCTTTATAATTATTATAAATAAAATATTATTATATAATCTTATTAAATTCTGAAATTCTTGCAGTAGTAGCAGCAGCAGCAGCGTAACAGTAGCAAAATTAACTTATTCTCTTTCTTTTGCATTTTTGAGTTTATATTATATAGCAGCGAAAGCAAGTAAATACAAAAAAGTGAAAGCGGTAACTTCGAAGTATAATTATTATTACCATAAGGTAAATTAATATAGGAGGAGGAGGGAGGAGAGAGGAGGCTATGAAGCAAGGGTCAGCCTAGCAAAGTCATGATCATGAATAAGAGAAACTGGATGGATATGGAGAAAGACAAAAAGTGAAGTGGGGAGGCGGCTTCGAGGACGCCGGTATATTTGGCGTGTGCAGGTAAAACGTAAATGTACCTCGACAACTGTGTCATCTATGTATGTATGTCATGCATGATGTGATATGTGATATGATGTATGCATGTGGATGTGGCTTCTCCTTGAGAAGAAGAAGAAGATTTGTATTTGTATTTGTATTTGTATTGTACCCAGAGAAAAGAAAGAAAAATGATTGATTATAAAAAGCTGTGGATGGGATGGTATCATAAATATCTTGAATGACTGATGACATGAAGTGCTGGACCTGCCAGTGCCACACTGGCTCTACAACTTTTAGCTAGTAAATAAATAGTTTTAGTATATCTTAGTGTTGACCTGCTGCTGCTGGCCTCTCCATGAATCAAAATTAATTAATTAATTATGTTGCTTAATTTATTGTGGAGATGCAGAAAGATTTGCAGAGAGAGAGAGAGAGAGTGTGTGTGTTTACTTTACTTTCTGCATGCGTCTCATAATTTTGGGCAAAACAATACAAATACAATACAATATGCATGATGAGTCTCGTCAATCGCCGGCCGGGCTAATTGACGTAGACTAATTAATTAAAGACGAAAGACAACACGTGTATATTATATTACTATAATAGAATTCTGTATTGTTTCACCCAATCTCGACCTTTGCTCTGTTGGATATTGGATTCTGTCGGTTCCTGATTTCTTCTTTTAAACAGAACAGAACAGGTGCTGAGGAATGAAAATCTGGTTCCCATCATCTTGACTTTTCACCTTTCATTCATTCATTCATTCACTGTAAAGGTATTTAATTCATAAATACGAATTCATTAGTTACACATTTCATTTATTCCAATACGCACAAGAGAATAGAAGGGATTGTCCAACGTGTATTTAAGGTAAGGATTACCACAAGGTCATTGATAACGTGTAATTGTGAAAGTTGTATTCTCTCTTAATTAATTATATATATATGTGGTATATATGGTTCATTCGTCTAAGGAATATGTGATGATTAATGAGTAGGACCCACATTGATTGACTGACTTAATCCCCAAGATTGGATTCGATTGGAGTTAGGTGGGTTGACCATCCATCAGCATTCAACGCAAAGGTGAGAGTCGTGGAGATCATGAGTTATCACATCCACATATATATACTCTCTTTCTCACGTAATTAAGGGGAATGAAGGAGAAGAGGGCCATGCAAGGTTTCAGCTGACGACGTGTCATGGCCGAGTTGCTTTTCCTTTGATAAAACACTACTACCGCCGGAGGTCAATGTATTAGGTTATAACTTTGACAAATATTTCTTACCCGAAAAAGCAAAAAGAGTATTGTTTCCCTTTGATTGGGGTAATTTGGTAGAGCTTTAAGATCACAAAAGTTGCTTCATTCTCACTGCTTTTTTTTTTTTTATATGCAACATATCAATACAAATCTAGCGGACAATAGTCAATTTTAGTTGCCTAGAAGAAAAAGATGGCTTCCTATATACATTACTTCCGCACAAAATATATAAATCCTATACCTTTTGTATTGTCCCGTCCCACATATAGAGGTCACATTACATTCACCTAGGTAGCTAGTAGCTACAACTAGAAACAATTTCAAATCTCTGGTGAAAGAGACTTTTGCTAAGCATGTCTTATATGAAGTTTGTCTCTAATTGTTGTCCCAAACACCATGAAGGAAATGAACTACTACTACTCTTTGAGGCGAGCATTTGAGAGAGAGAGAGAGAGAGAGAGAGAGAGCTAGTTGATGCACAGACAACGCATAATAGACAAAACTAGTTTGAAAAAAGTTCAATACAAATATTATAGAATTTGACTGCTCTAGAATCATGTGGGGACTGCAAAATGCATGCACACCACACGGCACACGCACATCAAATGAACACACTCTACACTCTACTGCAGAAGCGATTTAGAATTTTAAAAAACTTCCATGTCCTTGTCTTATTTCACTTTTATCATCTTTGTGTGAAAAAAAAAAAAACAGAAACCATAAAGAATTAGGGGAATAAGGAATGATAACACTGCAGGCTAGGTTAGGTTGATAAATAATTATAGTATTAGTGGAGATATATCATATTATTAATTTAATGTGGGAAATGAAGAATGATTGAGCAAGGGCTCCCCCCACCCTATTGACTTTTGAAGCTCAAGGCATCGAATTAGGTGGAAAGTTTGAATAATTGTGTTGTTTTAGTTTTCCATTGATCAACTTTTTGCTTACCTTTTTGGAAATACTAGTGCATGCATCATGCATACTCCACATCCCCAGATCATGATGTCAACCACAAGAAACAACCATGACCATTCTTCTTGATGATGATTTGTTTAGTGTGGGGGTTTGATCGTGATTAAGATGACTTCACGCACGAACAGACGATTGACATTCTCATGAAACGCATTGTATTCCTTCATGTTTTTGACATGAGATAAGACATTTATCATTTACGAAATCTTACGATGCACGAAAGTCCTTGAGGTTTGAAGACTTTTCCCTTCGTTGACAGCAACTTAACATGGATATGGCTGACCTGCACTGCACCCAGCATATTTAATCGCTTTCAAATTCATACGATACGACCGACAGTTGTGCTGCTTTGCCAATTGTTATTTCCTCCTTCCTTGTATACGTACGTACGTCTTAATTATTCTTACAAGAATGAAATCATAGTCGTATTATATGTGTTAGTAAGTTGGCACCGGCCCAGCTGAGAGGAGAGAGAGAGAGAGAGAGAGAGGCTTGATTTATGCTTGCCCTTTGAGATGATGGGATACGGTGATGATGGGGGGGTCAAACATAGCAAGCGTTACTTACTAATTTGTCTGCCTACAATATATATGATAGAAACAACTTGGGTTATTCTTTCTTTGTCCTCATCCTCATATATACGGCGCGGCCAGTAACCAATTTTATTTTCTTAATCTTGTTATTTTGGTTGGACATGTCTAAGGGAATTTGTGATGATTAAAGAAAGTTGGGCCCACGCTGTGAGCCTCTCCTCTCTCGACTCTCGACCAATATTGGATCATTAGGTGCTTGCTTGACTACTTGAATATTATTATAAACTTCTTCTTTTCTTTTGCGTATTAGATTGTATTTTTGCTTTTACCAGACATTATTATTTACACGTAAACTGCCATGCAAGCCACATCACCGGATAGCTGACACGTGGAAAATACTCACTTCCATTCCAGCTGTAATGGATGGATTTATGTAAACTTTAGGGATTATAATCAAATTCCAATTTGGATTCCTATATAATGCCCCACAACACCACAACACCACAACCACAACTCAATCAATTTGTTTTGAACTGACTATTATCATGAATGTTCGAGAAATTGTGGTTCGCATTAATCCATTTAACTGGATATGTATACCTTCCTTGATAGCCCAAAGTTTGGTCATCGAAACAGTCCAAAAACACAATGCCCAACATTTGGGCTATCAACGTATCCAATTAAAGATTTGAATGGGCTATACTCAACTATCAGCCCAAAATAGCTCTTCCCAAAATGTACGTTAACCTTAAAACCACAGCTCGCTCGCCGGCTCATAACCATTCCCGATCCAATGAGCCCAATTGAAGCCTGTTTAAGCTGACCCTATGCAGTTTGTATATGTATTTTGTACACTAAGAGCAGCAAGAAAATGCAATTATCTTTCCGGAAAGTCACAATACAAATGCCAAGCAAGCAATGAGGAACTTAAATTTATTTCAATGTTGCAGAACTGAGAAAAGAACAGGACTGAGTCTAACTTTTATCTCAGTACATAAGAGTCCCAAGAAATTTCTCATCAGTAGCGGTAAAAAGCTTCAAAACATGCACACCTCACAAATTTGAGCTTCCTGTTAGAAATTTAAACCACAGTTAGTAGGCGGAACCAATAAAACGGCAGGTAAGGAAACTCAACAAACCAAAGCAAGACAGATAAAAGTAAAACTTCCTGTCATGTCAGGTCATAAGCTGACTGAAAGCAACATGCCAACAACAGAAACTGAAGTAAGTGAACTTCTTGAGACACTTTTACTCTTTACTTCCATATGAAAATGCCGTCAAAACAATTACTTATGAAACAATGGACTCGCTGGTTATGAGTGCATGCATATTGATTGTACACATGTACTTTGTTATGGTGAGATCTTTATAACTACTTTCTCAGAAACTGCTCCATGAGATTTTTCTATTTCTTGTCCCAAAAAAGGTACCAAAATGACGACAATTTTTTATTTGGCTGAACTTTTCAGCATGATGAGATTTTGAAATTTCTGATTTCCCTATTTGGGTACTAGTTTTCTTTGGCTGGAAAAAACAGAGAGAAGAGGGTTTATAGATCAGCAAGAGAGCAAAATGAAAAGAGAAAAAAACCAGAAACCTAGATTGTCTGTTTCTCAAGTTTTCCTTCATCTTCTTGATAACAAATAAATAATTCCAGTTTAAACAGACAACTCTCTCAACCTAAAGTACGATGCAGGAGATACATGAACGCAGGCTGCCAGATATATATGCCAGACAAATCTCACTTCTATTCTCTCCTCTTGCATTTGATCAATGGGAAGAAAAGCCTCTTGATGGACTACTTAAGGTGAATTACCCTCACACAGTAACATATCTGAAATGCCCTTACATTATGTTTTCTCTACCACACAATCCCTAAGCTTCATGTGACGCAATCCTATCAGCAATCTTAAGTCATATCAGGATAGGATACTGTATGATGATGTGCAAAGGAACAACAATGTTATAGTCAAAATAGTTGTGATCTTATCCTTCTGTCGAAGTCCACAAATATATACCTCACATGACATGAAGCAACTTGGGATTAAATGACATTTAATTAATCCACCATCATAGCTCAACCTCTCATATGTAAGATTTGCACGTAAGAATTTTACAACTGAATGCACCATACAAATGATATATGAATGACTTTACCACAGACCAGAAGAAAAGCAAAAAGACATCTCCATAACTCAAACTAAATGAGTAAAATTTTTCTATAACCTAACAAATAATAAGACGTATCAGGTTCGAATCCATATAATTTCAGCGATGAGTAAAAGTTGCCAGTTACCACACCTCAAACCTAAATAAATCCCTCCAACCAGTTCATACATATCCTCCCAGGTTTTTCTTCTAATGGCTTCTCTGATTAGAAATCACAAGAGTACAATTGGGAAACTAAAAGTAAAACAAACAAAAAAGTGAAACAATAGTTGCAGCATGTTCAGGTAAACTGTAAGCTTTGCTATGCAGTAAGTATTTTGGGACAAGCCCATATACATAGCAAGTGCATTGTTTACAACATTCAACAACCTGAACACCCAGCAAGGAAGTTCATATAATCCACATAACTAAGACTCCTTCAATGATCTAAACCAAATGGCCACTAAATAAGGATGACAGTACTAAAGATGATAATGATTTTTTAATTACAGGGATTTAAACCTAACAAACCCCATAAACAAAAACCTATATTTCTCTTAGAATACCAACTACAATTGAGAGCACATCAACACAAACCCTATGTTACCATAATCGACCCCAAAATTCCCCAACTGCAGCCCCAAAACACACAATTGAAGAATTAACAACAAACCCACGAATCACCGAATCAAAAATTCAAATAAAAGAGGGCAAAAGCTAGAAAATAGAAGTCAGACGAATCAATTAGTGAATTACCAAATAATGGAATGTGGGTTCTATGCGTTGGCAGTGTTTGGAATGAGAGGAATTGACTGTCCCTTCGTCTGCTTCAACTTGGCCTCTTCTTCACGGATCTTCTGCATCTGGAGCATTCTCTCCATAACGAGTTCGTACTCGCACTTCTCGTACGAGTGGCGTTCGTTCTCACACTTCCATGGGAGGTAGAACTCAGCCTGCCTGCACTTGTTCAGAGGGATGAGCAAGTGGGCGCACTGATCTCTGTAGGCCAGCGGCACCCGAGCCTCCACCATCTCTGCCTGGGTCGCTATCATCTTCTTCGACGTTCCCTCAGCTGCCATTCCTTCAAAATTAAGTCCTTTTTGGTTCTGGGTGTTCAGAGTTTGGTGGCTCTGATGGCGTGTACGACGGCTTTCAGTGTCGGGGCGTTCAAGGTCGTTTCGTTTTAGTGTGCGGATTCGTATTTAGTTACCATAATCCACCATATTATCAACACCTTTCATTTTTGGTTTGTTTCTGGTTTTTTTTTTTTTTTTAGGAGTCAATGAAGAGATTTTGATAATTTTTTTTGGGGTGCATTGGGCCGAAGGCATGAGCTAAGCTATCGAAGGAAAAGCCCAAACTTTTGTTTGTTTTGGGCCGATAAATCCATCAAAACGAAGGGTCCATTCGGGATTTGAGTTTAAACAATGTTCCAAAACAAGAAGAAGAAGAAGAAAATAAAAACTGCGTATAGATTTTGGGTTGGAAGTAGTTGTAAGGAATGAAAAGTGTGGAGCATTCCAAAGAGCACTGCTCAACTTGTTTAGCTTTACCCCAACATTTGGACATTGTTTAATCCTTATGGCAGTTCAACATCCATTATATACCATCAATGCGTCGATAGACGACAACATTCGAGGTACTAAAAATGGATCCATCAATTCCACTGCATGATGAAGAAGAAGCCCAGAGGCGGCCTCCAAAAAGGTTAGCTAACAAGCTTTAAGCCAAATTCCTAGTTAGCTGCTTAAGGACGATATGATATCTAACGTTTTTGTGTTATTGTATGCTTTTTGTTAGGTTGGTGAACAAAGTGGCAGTCATAACTGGGGGTGCAAGAGGGATTGGAGCTGCCACAGCCAAGCTGTTTGCCGATCACGGTGCCCACGTTGTCATTGCTGACATACTTGACGACTTGGGAGCCACACTAGCGGATTCTATCGGAGGCCGCTACGTACACTGTGATGTGGCAAAGGAAGCTGATATTGAATCAGCTATTGAGCTTGGCGCTCAAATGGAAAGGTCGACTTGACATCATGTTCAACAATGCTGGCGTTGCTGGTCCCACGGGGAGCATAACCAGCCTTGACATGGAGAATGTGAAGCACCTCCTCTCCGTCAATGTTCTTGGCGTTATACATGGAATCAAGTATGCTGCTGCTGCCATGATCAAGGGCCGAATAGGAGGGAGCATCCTTTGCACATCGAGCTCGGCGGCTATCATGGGAGGCCTTGGAGGACATGCCTATACACTGTCCAAGGAGGCCATCAACGGCCTGGTGAGAAGTGCCGCGTGCGAGTTGGGAGTGCATGGCATTCGTGTGAACTGCATTTCGCCTCATGGGGTTCCTTCAGAGATGCTCGTCAGTGCCTACAGAGAGCATCTCGGGAAAATGGATATGAAGGCTGAAGACGTAAGCAAAATTGTAGGGGAAAGGGGGAGCTTGTTGCGTGGGAGATGTGCAACTGTGGAAGATGTAGCAGAAGCTGCATTGTTCGTAGCCAGTGAAGACGCTGGCTTCATAACTGCACATAATCTAGTTCTTGATGGGGGTTATACTTCTGCTTGCAGTACCATGAGCTTCATCTACCAAAATGGTCATTAACGTACCATTCAATGAAATGTTCATGGAGCCTACTTGGAATATCTTCCCTTCAAAACACGCAGGATTTCAATTTCTTGCATCTTTTAATTCCATTCCAAACTTTTATACCCCTCCTACTCCTCGAATGAATAAACTGAAGCTACTTGAGAATAAAACTTTTGTGTTTAAGCCATGCTTATCTAATATTCAAATACGAATTCTATCTTTTGCATGTACGTTATCAAGACATTGACAACGCAATTCGCAATACCATTATGCTTCAAATTGCTCCTCTACCATCAAATTCAAAAACTGCTTCTCTAATATCAAACTCAAACTGCTATTCATATCAGCTTTCTTGTTTTTCTCTTGTTTCTCCTACTTGCTAAAACTATAAGTCAAATTCAAATCAGATAAGTTATTGGAACGACTAGAAGGATAAATATGATCATCTCATCTATTGAATCTTCTACAAAATTGTTTTTCTTCCAACAACAAGCAAACACAGAACATGGTTGTTTAATCACAATACCAGAACTACAGAAATAATTGCTGGAAACAGCTGGTTTGGAAAAGGGCGAAATAGCTTTTCCAAAATGCTCCAAAGTGAGAATTGATATCAAAGTATGCTGCAAACCTAAATCTTGATGTTGAAGTAATCTGAGTCAAAGTGATGTAGACGTACGTAACCATCCTCACCTCCACTCGAGAAACTGAGAGTTACAAAATACAATAAAATAAACAAATAGTTACAAAAACAAAAAGACATCAATGCTAAAACACTTCTGATTACAGAAACATGAATTTCCTATCCAAGACAATTTTCTCAATGCATTCAGGCAGAAAATAACCCACTCATCAGTTGAGAAACATTGATACCACCATACCTACCACATAAATTAAACTCTAGCACCTTGTTATAGACTTTTAACCAGGTACATATGCCAGATAGCATGTATAAAAGTTATGCACAATTTCATCTCGGTTTTATAGTTTAAACAACTTTTGTAGCTAAACAAATTGTTCATGTGCAACTATATCACAATGAGTACTTAAAATGCAGTCCAATTCTAATTAAGAAGCCTTTACTCCTTATGCATTCATGAAACCAACAAAAGCAGTTATGGGATTGAACTGTACCTTTTTCCATCAGGATTGAAAGCCAAAGCATTTATAGGTCCAAAATGCCCTTTAACACCTCCAATCTCTTCTTGAAGAACCTATACATATGTCATTGGGAAAAAAAATCATGTACTGAAGTGACAAAAACCTACTACAAAAAATATAAACAAAAGTAGTAAGGTTTACCTTGTCATAGAATTTGGCTTCAAACTTCCCAGCACGATGATCAGTTGTGGTGACAGCTGATGCATCCTGACCACCACCAAGTACCACCTGCACAGCACATAAGGAGTTTTGTTTTGAGAAAAAAGAATAAGACTTTTATAATGAACAAGGAAAAACAGTGCATAAACAAGAGATATAAAGGAACTAAGTGTCTTTACTCTTCAGTAAGTATAATCCATTCATCAAATTTAAAACTAGAAACTAAACACGCAAATTATTGAGTCAAAACAAGTTGACATGCTAATGAGACGGATCTTTTTCAGAAAATGGAAAGGAAAACAAAAAGATGACAATTTAACGAATATCAGTAGCTTGTAAAAAAAGAGATTACGATGACATACATGATCAAGAAGAGGAGACATTGCAACGGCATTGACTGGACGCTCCGTTACGTAGGTCTTGATAAGCGTCAACGTTCTAATATCCCAAAGCTGAAAATTTTGCAGCAGAAGACACAAAATCAGTAAAAATACAGAAGCTACAACTCAATAGAAACAAAAAGACGAAGTTTATTCGTGCCTTGGCAGATTTATCTAGCGAGCCAGTGAGGAAATGCGAACCATCAACAGATTTTGCAAGTGATGTTATCGTCTTTTTGTGACCCACTTCCTTATCGTTCTCCTTAAGTAGTTTGCCAGTCTGCAAATTGGAAAGAATGGAAAACAAAACTTAGAGCCAATAAAAGAAAAGCTTCCGAATTTCCAATGCAAGCATAGCCAATAGTCACCTCCGAGTCCCAAATACGAATAACAGCGTCTTCTCCAGCGCTTATGATTGTTCTGTTCAAAGGCCCCCAAACAGCTCTGTTAATTCTTCCCTGGGGTCCCTTGAGTATCAGAGCCGATTCACCAACCTCTGAAAATATTGAAACCACCGATTACTCAGAATTCAATTATTATGTAAAACTTGAAAAGCTAAAAAGAGCAAGGAAGAGAAGGTTACGATCTTCGGGGTCGCTGGCGATGCGCTTGACGTGAATCGCAGAAGAGAGCTCCATGAAGGGGTCTGTGGTTATGACTGCGAGCCTATCGCCGACTGAGAAGTCAACCGCCCTCGCCGGAGAGTCAAAATTAAAGGTAAATAGCTGCTGACCGGTCTGAACGTTCCACAGCTTGGCGGTCTGATCGGCGCTACCGGTGATGAGGCGCGCGGAGTCTCTGGATACATCGCAGCACCAAACGGCACCGTTGTGGCCGCGGTAGGTGCCGAGGCGCTCGCCATTGTCGGCGAACCAGACAGTAGGGTTATGGTCTTTGGCGCAGGAGAAAAGGAGGTCTCCGTCCCTGTTGTATTTGAGGAAAGTCAAGGGCCTCTCGTGCCCTTTCATCAGAATCGGCCTCATGTTTGGAGTCGGAGCAACAACGAATCGACGAGATTGCTAGTGTAGAACTGCTGTGGCGACACCCAACGGAGGCAGATGCAGATGTAGAGTTTTGGAAGAGGTGAAAGAAGGTTTTAGGTTAAGTCACATATGTGGGTTGGGCAAATGGGCATTGCTTCACCTAGGCCCATTATATAGTTAATGGGCCTATCCAAAATATCATGTGCAAAAAGAAAGGAGTAGTGTTGTTGTGTTTCTTTGTCCAAAAAAAACAAGTTTTGTTGCGCAATATGCAAGTGAGGGGGAAATCGAATACAGGACTCAGACGTCGTTAGACCCTTGAGCCGGTATTGCTTCTTGGAAAAAAAGAAAAATATTTACAATCACACTTTCATGCTTTAATAAAAAAACAAAAAACAAAGGGAGACTTTAATGCTGAAAGAATGATGGTTGAGAAATTACTTAACCATCGTCAATCCAATTACATACTCCTTTTGACTAAGGAAACTTACATTGCAGAGCATGAAATGCTCATATACACAATGTATATGTAGATACAGAATTATTTTCCAACAATTGTTTCCAGAAATAATGCCACATTGGAAACTTGTTACATATCAAACTTCTATTTACAATGATAATATAGGAAACAATCCCTTGGTGAGAAGAGATCTTAAGTTGAAAGAATGCCTTATTGAGATCTTAAGCAGCAGCAGCTTTCTTCTCTTTGTAGTTTCTGGAAAAGACCATGTACACCACCAAATTTAAGAAGCTGAGTCCAGCTAAAAGCCAGTAGAAATAATCAAGATGGCCCTCATTCAAGTTATCTGGAATCCATCCAGCCTTCCCACCCTCTGTTGTGATGTAAGTTACAATTGTCAGAATGAGAGAGCTGAGGTAATTCCCCAATGAATTTGTGAGAAGAGACAATGCACTGCACAAACTCCTCATGGCATCTGGAGCTTGCTCATAGTAGAACTCATGCTGTCCGATGAACGTAAAAACTTCTGCAGCGCCCAACAAGAAGTACTGGGGAATTTGCCAAAGTATACTAAGTGGTACAGCAACCTTTTCGTCTTCCAATCCAAGCTCCGCGACAAGCTGCAATCGCTTAATCTCTACCAATGCAGCAGCTGCCATACATAGAATCGATACAAACAACCCGATTCCCATCCGTTGCAACTGCGAGAAGCCCCTCTCCTTCCTTGTTAACTTTTTAACGATTGGGATGATTATGCTATCGTAGATGGGGACCCAGATAATAACACTTACGAAATCAAAAAATGAGAGAGATGCTGCAGGAATGGTGACAGAACCCAGAGTTCTTTTCATCAGCTTCCCTTGTACCACAAATAGTGTGGACATTTGGGCAAACACAGCAGAAAACACAATTCCTGTTGCCCATATTGGAAACATGCGGATCAAAATCTTCAGTTCCTCCACCTGTGTAACGGTACAAAGCCTCCATGGATTACACAAGTCCCCATGTTCAATGTCAGCAGGTGATATCATGGCAGCTTTATCAAGGCACCTGCAGCAAAGACATGGTACATTAGAAGTAATGTATTAATTCCACAAAGCAGTGCTATGTGAGATATGCAGCAGAATATTGCAACCAAAACCTGGACAATGAAGAGAAGAAGACTACCTTAGTTCATTGCTGTGCTCCAGTTTACGACTCCCTTCAATGGCAGAGCTTCTGTCTTGTGTTTCATGGAGGAGACTGTTGTCCTCAAGCACCTTCAGATTCCTTTTGCAGAATGATGCAACCAAAACCTGGCATATTCTTGTTAGAGGGCTTCCGCCTGGTTTCTGAAATCGATATAGAGCTGTGCCTATAAATAAACTTGCAATACAAACACCCATAAGCGCTGTAGGAATTCCAAATCCAATACCCCAACCAACATTGTCCTGAATCCACACCAGTAAACTGCTTGCTATAATAGCACCAATGTTTTGAGAAAGGTAAAACCAGTTGAAATAGGATCCCTTCTTCACCCTTTCCTTGGGATCCGTATCATCAAACTGGTCCGCCCCAAAAGGCCATATACAAGGTTTGATCCCGCCGGTCCCTAATGCAATCAGATATAGTCCAGTGAGGAACACTGCATATTGTGCAGTAGTAGCTGAAGGGCATACAGAACCAACACATTCAGCAGGCTTCAGTGCCGAGACGGATGCTGAGAGAGTCAGTGTACACATTCCCTGCATGAAATCACAGTTTTTCAACATTTGAGTGAAGATTTATAAAAGTGCATATATATAGAAGCAATAAAAATGAGATGATAAAGGAGGCAGTCTGACTTATCATTTCCCTCAATAAATCTTGCAGACCTTCCGTGAGCTGATCCAATGATCTGCTAATATTTACACGTGTATGTACAGAAACACAAAATGATCAGCTAATACTTACAATTAAGTAGACTGTGGTGAAACCAGCAATTGTCCAATACCTTCCCCAATAAGTATCAGCTAAGATGGCCCCAATGAGGGGTGTAATATAGCAAGTTCCTTTCCAATTAGTAATATTTGTTGAAGCAACAACAGTTCCTTCGTGTAGTTTCTCGATGAAATAGTTGACAAGATTGGTAGAAATCCCATAGAAGGCCAAGCGTTCACAGAAAAAGGTACCTGTATTTTATCTTACAACTGTTAGAAACAGAAGAGATCTTGGACAGATAAGAGCTATGTTGAAGACAATATATCACCAAGAATGAAGGAGCATGCTTTCCACTGTCCAGTATTATTTTTGAGAGCCGGCTTCCCCTTTGAGTCAACTGAACCATCTCCGGCGTAGAGGCCACTGCCTTCATTCTGAAGACATAATATAAAACATCACATAGATAAAACAAAAAATGGTCAGAATCCAAAGGACAAACAACAGCAGGAAAGAAAAATGTTACCATTGTGGAACTCAATAGAAGCGGGGTATCAACAACCTGACTGAAATTGCAATGGCTATAGTATTCGATCACAAATTAATGACATTCAAGGATACAAATTGATGATTTCAACGCCGGAGGGAGTTGAAAAAGTTATTCAGTCCCAACTTTTAACGTTTATGGCTATGAGTATAGACTGGTTTTTATGAGTATCAACTCAAAGATGAGTGGGAATGGAATCAAAGAAAAGATAGATGAGAAAGTTATTCAGTCCCAACTATTAACAACCAGTCTACCACTTAAGCGGCCTCATCATCATTAAGCTTAAGTTCAGCTTAACAGGCTGAGGCTCATTCATTAGCTCGAAGCTGACCCCTGCTGGACACTGCCCAGTGCCCAGCCAGTCTTCTTTCTGTTTACTTAATTTGCCGGAACAATTACAGAGATGCCACGCTCTGCCTCTGCTGCTAGACTTTACAAGGGATAAATATTTCTTACATCATAACATGATGCATACCCAACCCAATCAACCAAGATAGCAAAAAACAAAATGTCAAACTTTTTTGTTTATAAATTATAAAATTTTATGATACACCAGCAGAATGAGATAAAAATTTCAAAGGAAATGAGTAAGGATGAAATCAGGCCACGCTAACATACAGAATATGCAAGTAAGAGCATAGGAAGAGGTAGAACCTGCAAAATATTAGCTTCCAAAAGTGCTCTTTCATCATCCTCCGAACCCATCTTCTCTCCCTCTCTATCTCTCTTTCTTTCTCTCTCCTCGTTTCAGATTTCTAATGTCCACAGATTCGAAAAAGATATCAAATAAAAATCAACTTTTTGGTTAAAGTTTTGGAGTAACTAAGAATCAGATTTCTTCTATTGTGATTTGTTCAAGTAATAATGCATGGCAGAGTATGACGTTGACTAAAGGCCCCAATTCCAGACTTCACTACCATTCCTTGATTGATTCAAGATGACCTGCATTTAAGCTCAAACTAAAACTAATAAAATAACCAATAAGACAAATCATCTTTATCATTTCGACTATTTGGGCAAAACAGTAGTGTGATTAATAAAGACGTATAGGATTAATCCAATTAATGTCATGCGTTCTGTTTTCTCTGTTATTGTGTTCTACTTTGGGCATTCATTGGCGACTCATCAAACGACTGATGAGAGAAAAGAAACTCAGAAAGCAAAGCATGGTTGATGGATGGGTTGTCATACGAGACTCAATGTTGAAATGGAACTTTGGAGGAGTTGGACGCATAAACAGATTGGATATTTTGTTGTTTGTTGTTGGCCTTAAAAACAAGTATGCAAAGCTCCAATCAACTTGGGACTTGAGGTTGAGACCCACTCATGCCATATGATCCGACGCCATAGTACCCGACAGAGACGACATACAATCTATCAGGCCAAAAATCTAAGCAAGAAAAAGAAGCTGAACACACATTCTATTCTTTATAATCAATCTCAAATGACTTTTAAGAAAAATGCACAGCTTGTAATGTAGCGGGTTATTCACAAAAGTATCAAAGACATAATGATTTTTACAGATTGCTTCAGCACCATCAAACGGGAAAACATTTTACATCACTTCTTCAGTTTCTTCCTTTTATGGTTTAAAGAAATGCGAAGGGCCTCCTGGAAATGCCTTAAGAAGCCTTCTTCTTTTTGTACCTCTTGGCACACACTATGTACACCAACATATTCAAGAGGCTGAGTCCTGCTAAGAGCCAGAAGAAATAATCCAAATGGCCTTCATTCAAGTTGTCTGGTATCCATCCAGCCTTCCCGCCCTGTGTCGTGAAGTAAGTCACGATTGTCAGAATCAAAGAGCTCAGATAGTTTCCCAATGAAGTAGTCAGAAGCGACAATGCACTGCACAAACTCCGCATAGCATCTGGAGATTGGTCATAGAAGAACTCCAGCTGCCCAATGAATGTGAATATCTCCGCAGCACCCAACAAGAAATACTGAGGTATTTGCCAAAAGATACTGAACGGTACAGCTACGTCTTTGTCAACCAAGCCAAGCTCTGTTGCAAGCTGCAATCGTTTCATCTCTACCACAGCAGCAGCCGACATGCATAGCACTGATAGAAAGAGACCGATACCCATACGCTGCAACTCTGAGAAACCCCTTTCTTTACCGGTAAATTTCCTAGCAATCGGGACAATAAACCTGTCATAAATGGGGACCCAGAAAATAACACTGATGACATCAAAAGATGAGAGGGAGGCTGGGGGAATGGTAAAAGACCCAACAGTTGTGTCCATCATCATCCCTTGTTCCACAAACATAGTCGCCATTTGGGCATAAACAGCAGAAAAGGCAATTCCAGTAGCCCAAATTGGAAACATTCGTATTAAAATCTTCAATTCCTCCACTTGCGTTACAGTGCAAATCCTCCATGGATTGGAGAAGTCCCCAGTTTTGGTCTCAGTTTCTGATATCACAGCAGCTTTATCAAGACAACTGCAGCAAAAACAAAGTTCATAAATTTTTAAGAAAGTTTGATTATAAGGTTGAGTTATTCAATAAACATGTAATTTAAACGTTCAGAACATTACTTCAGTTCATCACTGTGCTCCAGCTTACGACTTCCTTTAATGGCAGAGCCTTTATCTTGTGTTTCATACAGGAGACTACTGTCTCTAGGGACGTCCAAATTCCACTTACGAAATGATGCAACCAAAACCTGGCACATTCTTGTAACAGGGCTTCCCCCCGGTTTCTGAAATCTATATAGGGGTGTGCCAGAAAAGAAACTAACAATAGCAATGCCCATAAACAATGCAGGAATACCAAAACCTAAGCCCCACCCAGCATTGTCTTGAACCCAGACTATTAGAGAACTCGATATTAGAGCACCAATGTTGATAGAAAAGTAAAACCAGTTGAAGAAGGATCCCTTCTTTACTCTTTCCCTAGAATCAGTATCATCAAACTGATCAGCCCCAAAGGACGAAACACATGGCTTGATCCCACCAGTCCCTAGAGCAATCAGATAGAGCCCAAAGAAGAATACTGCATACTGTGCCGGACTAGCTGAAGGACATACTGAATCCACACATGGGGGAGGCTTCAGTGCAGGAACTGATGCCGAGAGAGTCAAAGTACACATCCCCTACACCAAATAATAATCAGTGAAACAATCTGAAAATAACCATTGATGATCTAACAGAAGCAACAGGTCAAGTGTACGAGACAAAATTCTTCCATGCACCAAAAAATGGGAAGAAAAACCAAATTTAATATGTATTTACAATGAAGTAAATGGTGGAGAAAATAGCAATTGTCCAGTATCTCCCCCAGTAAGCATCTGCTAGGACAGCTCCAATTAGAGGTGTGAGATAGCAAGTGCCCGACCAAGTTGTAACATTCCTTGCTGCAGACACATTTCCTTCGTGCAATTTGTGTGTGAGATATGTAACCAGGTTAGTGGCAATCCCATAGAAGGCCAAACGTTCACAACATTCAGTACCTGTAATGCATATTATCAAAGGTATTAGAACTTAGTCCATAAGGCAATGCAAAAGACAAGAGGTATGTAAAGAACAAAAGATCACCTAGAATGAAGGGGCACGCTCTCCAATTCCCAGTACTTTGCTTAAGAACAGGCTTCCCGGTAATGTCAACTGAACCGTCTCCAGTGTACAGTCCGTTGCTTTCATTCTAAAGATGCAATCATGTGAATAATGTTACATGTGTTGGAACCGATAACATATAAATAAATGTGGAAGAAAATCCTTTAAAAGGAAAGAGAAGTACGCTGCAGTGTAAATGTCTTGCCAGCAGAAGTCATGAGACTCAAAACGTAAATAGAAAATATATGATACCCAGTTAAATTCAGATAATTAAACTTAAGCAGACACCTGATTCAATAATATCTTTCCCAAATACAAATTGACTCAAGGTCAAACCTTTGTCTAAAAATTAACTCTAATGAACAAACTCAAACTAGACTAGAGGCATCTTTGTAATTGAATGTCAGTTAAAGAAAACTGGAATAGGTCATGAGCCAAACCATCCTCAAACTAAAAGGAGAAACATGTTTAACAAGAAACCCAATTCGTGCCCAAAATAATCCTCAATTAATTCACATCAAGGACCAAATTTTGAAGCCTAAAAATGGGAATCAATAAAACAGATTCAAAGGACAAAACTTTAATACGATATAGAGACAACTAAGAGAGATGAAGAGAGAGAGTAAGAACCTGAATAAGACCATCTTCCAAGAGCGATCTTTCCTCCTCAAGAGAACCCATCCCTCGTCTGTCTCTCTGAAAATGCAATTATGCAATAGAAATAGAAATGAAAAGAGTTTTCAACATTAAGTCACGAAAAAGAGAGCAGAGGATACTATTTTTCCACCTTGGAAGTCGGAATAGTATTAGATCAGATGACACGCGTATGGGCCAGGGCAAGGTATCGTGTGCGGTGACGTAGAAGGAACAGGACCTTGGGACTTGAAATTGGGAAGGAGACGTAAATGTCCAGATTTTTTGTTTGAATTTGAGCACCGAAGGAAGACAGAAAGAAAGGTGGTTTTCAACAACTAACTCATCCTTCCTTGCGACTTTGCGAGTCATTGTTTGCTGTTCACTACCAGACAAAAAAGAGTTAGGCTGTGAATTTTACATTGATACCCTTTTAAAAAAAAAAAAAAAAAAAAAAAAAAAAAAAACAGAGAAACACAAAAAAAACAAAAAAAACAAAAAAAAAAATTTAAAATAATAAACCAACAAAAAAAAAAAAAACAAAACCAGAAGGTAAAAAACCCAAAAACAGAGATCCCTTCCAACAATGGGCTCCACCTTATCATTTTACAACAGTTGCTTTTTTTTTGGTCGAAATATTAATAATAGGTTGCTTAACAGAGAAGAGTTTGGGTACCCAATACTCCCTCGCTCGGTCTCTTTCGTGAAGATTGGGCTGGGCATTTCCAGCCCAGATTAGTTATATTCATATTGGGCCCGGGGCCCATATAAAAGTTTATCACAAAAAGAGTGTTTCTCACAGCATGAAACGTGGTAAATAGCTAGTCGTTGGAAGGAATTGGCATGACTTTGACTAAATTTAGTACTATGTTTTATCTAATCTAGTCTTAGATGGAATTCTAATAGGGCCCACCAAAAAACCTCCTTAGAAGGGGATACTAATCCATGTGGAAGGAGATTAGCTATCCCAATGTACTACATATATTATATTGTAAAATAATAACATAATATATATTAAATACTACACAATACTATAATTACATATAACATATATACCAAAAAAAAAAAAAAACAAAAATAGAAAAATACATAAAAAACAGAAAACAAAAAAAAAATAATATACATCGTGTTGCTAAATTGGTCTGTCCGTGTTTCTATCCACGCGAATTAGATTCGCCGCGTCCCCCTCTCTCTCATCCAAGAAGAGAAATTGAAAAAGGTGGGTCCACCGGCTGGATGACCCAGTTGCCGGTTTCTGGTCTCCAGTCCACTTCCCTCTTCAAACCGTCGGCTTTCACTTCCTTCCTTGCATCTCATTCTCTTGCTTTCTGTGGGTTAATGCCTTACGTAGAATTTGGCGGTCTTTAATTTATTCCTTACCCCGGTAAAGCACATTTTCATTATTGAAAAGTTTTCTAGAGATTTTAAGTTTTGTTTTGTTTTGAACAAGGCAAGAAAATCAAATATGACAATTAAAGGAAGTGACGATTATGAAATATTTTGGGAAATATCAAATAATTATGTCGTACTTAATTTAGGGCATAATATTGTAACAGTCCAATTCCCTCCTCCCCAGGAAAAACAATCCAAGCAATTTCATCCTCTTGATCAATATTAATGGAATAATTCTATGTACTTATGTCTCGTTATCGTTTAAAGAGAATGACGTTTTCATAGACATACGAGTTTATAAATATCAGGCTGGAAGAAGGGGCATGTGTGGTTTCTTTCGATTGAACTGGAAGTTCGATAACGCAAGTCTAAAAGTTAATTGATAACACAGGACATGAGGAATATATATATGCATTTGCATGATGCCAATGATATGCCTGATCGCGTTCATATATACCAACTAACTACCCTCTTACCGCAACATGCTTTTATCAATCTCTTCTCTTGGAGCCATTAAATAGTAATCAGAGAATAAAGCAATATTAATTACAAGGTTCCTAAGAATTCAAATATTCGATTTTATATAATAATAATAAAAAAAAGGTTCTTTTTATCCCATGGTTTTCTCTATCTCCTCTCGGGGGATGTGTATGGTTACCTCTTGTTTCCCTTCCTTTTATCGCATTTCGGTGGGTTAGTGACTTTCTCCCATGCCCTTGCACTTGATCAATTCAACCTCTACTCTAGTCTTGTTGACCATTGAACATGTCTTTCGTTTCAAAATCCCGTGGTCAATTTGAATTTCGTATTTTAAAAACAAATGAATAATTTCACGTAACGTTTCTGGAACAAACATATATTAATATTATACATGCTCTTCGTGTATTAACTATCATATCTGTAGGATTAAATAATGTTAAATTGTTGACGAAGTTAAAGTATGTCATTTTTCTTATTTTTCTGTATTTTTTTTCTTTTTACTTTCCTTTTTTTTTTTCAGTCAACGTTCCATACAGCACTTTGAATAAAATTTAAAATAGCACAGAGAATTATAATACACAAGCTCCAAAATGTCCTAGAATGGTGCTCATGAGAATCTGGTAAGATTTTCACACATAGGTCTAAAAACGACTAAGATAGCCTTATAATTACCATTAAGGTTGTTCAACCCTCCTCCCCAAGTAACCCCAAGCTCACGCTAGCTTTGTATATAAACCCTTGTCCTTCAATTACTTTTCTCACCAATTCGTTTTTGCCATCTCGATCTGCTAGCTCTTCTCTGCCCTAGGGCTGTCCTGACATTATCTCTCTCTCTCTCTCTTTGACGTTAACCACCATGGGCCTCTCAAAAACATTCTCAGCGTCCGATGTCTCTTTCCACTCAACCTATGCCTCTCGCTATATCCGAGACTCACCTGCTAAGTAAGTATATATATATAGATCTATATGTACTGTGTTTATATATAGGCTTAGATGCATTTGGGTTTTGATGGATGCATGCAATAAATAATAAAGAATAAATAAATTGCAGGTATAAGATGCCGGAGAATTCAACGCCAAAGGACGTGGCGTTCCAGATGATCAATGACGAGCTGATGCTTGATGGGAAGCCAAGGCTCAACTTGGCTTCGTTTGTGACAACATGGATGGAGCCAGAGTGTGAGAAGCTTATCATGGATTCCCTGAACAAGAACTATGTTGACATGGATGAGTACCCTGTTACCACTGAGCTTCAGGTACTGCAATTAATTTCCAGATTATACGTAAAACTCTGTACTAATGAAGCTTAGAACAGCACAAGAGTGTTAATTCGTTAAGTTGACGATTTCTTAAGTATTTTAGTGGTTGATGTCTTAATAGTGTTTAGACAATAAAAAATAAAATATATATTTGTATTATATATATACCTTTCCCTTTTTTCTTTTCCACAACTTTGTATTTTTTGTCAAAGCCTCTTTTTTTTTCGTCTTCTTTTCTTTTTGGTGTATTTTTTGAAAAAATCAAATCAAGCCAAGTGATTCTGTGTGCATGACGTGACTCTCTCTGGCAAGATCTCTTTTTCTTTTTCTTTACACAAAATAAAATAAAATCTGAGTATGGCACGTGTGGTGGGCCTTACTTGTAGAAAAACTGAAACGACCGAAGACTGTATGTCGTTGAGTCAACGAGTCAATGGGGAATTTATGCTAATAAATTTCTCTGTCTCTGTCGTGTGTTTGATTACACAGAATCGGTGCGTGAACATGATAGCAGATCTATTCCATGCACCGCATGAAGACGGTGAGGCTGCGACTGGAACAGGAACAGTAGGATCATCGGAGGCCATAATGCTGGCAGGCCTTGCGTTCAAGAGAAAGTGGCAAAACAAGATGAAGGCTCAAGGCAAACCTTACGATAAGCCTAATATTGTCACTGGTGCCAATGTCCAGGTAACCTACTAGGCCATATTATTAATTTCATCTCATCTTTTATTCTTCTTTTAATTTCTTTTAATATTTTCTCGCTAATTAATCTTCGTAATATATATATATATATATATATATATATAGGTATGCTGGGAGAAGTTTGCAAGGTATTTTGAAGTAGAACTGAAAGAAGTGAAAGTGAGGGAAGACTATTATGTAATGGACCCTGTTAAGGCTGTGGAGATGGTGGATGAAAATACCATCTGCGTTGCTGCTATTTTGGGATCAACTTACAATGGAGAATTCGAAGATGTGAAACTCTTGAATGATCTCTTGCTGGAAAAGAACAAGCAAACTGGGTACGTACATATTTGCTTCACATACACTAATTTAATGATTAGTTAATTGCAATTATATAGTTGGATTAACATTTAATTTCAAAGTAATATTGATTTGGCAATGGATGTATATGCACAGATGGGATACCCCAATTCATGTCGACGCTGCCAGTGGTGGGTTTATTGCACCATTCTTGTATCCTGATCTTGAATGGGACTTCCGTCTTCCACTGGTGAAGAGCATCAATGTCAGCGGCCACAAGTATGGCCTTGTTTATGCTGGAATTGGTTGGATTGTTTGGAGGGCCAAAGAGGACTTGCCTGAAGACCTTATCTTCCACATCAATTACCTTGGAGCTGACCAGCCCACCTTCACCCTCAATTTCTCTAAAAGTGAGACAATAAAGATATAGCAACTTCCTCTGCTCTAAACCTCTAATTCATCATGCCAATGATTACTAGTGCCCTAAACTAGTTTACTATTATTTAATTTGCAGGTTCTAGCCAGATTATTGCTCAATATTATCAGCTTATCCGATTGGGTTTTGAGGTGAGAGACCTTCTAACAGAACGAAATTCATAAACACTAATTTTACAATATCCTGAAAATTATTGAAATATAAGTGATCTAATTTTTGCTTTTTTTTATAATGCAGGGATACCGTAATATCATGGAGAATTGTCAGAACAATGCAATGGTGCTAAAAGCAGGGCTGATAAAAACAGAACGCTTTAAGATTTTGTCAAAGGACATCGGGGTTCCAGTGGTGGCGTTTTCTCTCAAGAATAGAAGCCGTTACAATGAGTTTAAGGTGTCTGAAAATTTGCGTCGGTCCGGGTGGATTGTGCCTGCATATTCCATGCCGGCGGACGCTAAGCATGTGGCCTTGCTCCGTGTTGTCATAAGGGAAGACTTCTCTTGCACTCTTGCTGAACGCCTTGTCTCTGACATTACTCACGTCCTGCAAGAGCTCGATATGCTGCATCCAGCTGCTCCTCCTGCCATTGAAAATGGTCATCTCAAAGTGGCTGCAAATGGCCTCCTCAAAGTGCCTGCAAATGGTGTTGCAAACGGTGATCACAAAGTGGCTGCAAATGGTGTTGCAAATGGGAAGGCATAGGAAGTTTATTACTAGCAACTTCTTTTTGTTGTCGGAGATCGAGTTTCTTTGAACTTTATAACGTCGATCATAGGAGTTTTTTTTGTTCTCCTTTTGTTTGAGGTGTTTTTCTCTTTTTAGGCTTTTGATTATTATACTTTGAGGAGTCCTAATTATGAGTCGTGTTAATTTCTCGGGTTAATATATACTAATTGTATTGCCCCCTATTGACAGAATTTTTGAGATTGACATATATACTTGTTCAGTTTTAATTTTATTCTTCTCTGTATCCGTCACCGTCAACATAACATAATCCTACAATTCCACATCCCTCGAGCTAGAAATGTATTTTGTTGAAGAGTAAAGGAAGCTATAAGTATTAATCAACCAAGTGTATGCCATACAAAGTAATTCTGACTTTGGCTTGGGAGCAATGCAATGAAATCAAGTCTCGCAATTGCTGCAAATTAAACATGCATGCATAATCCCTGCTAAATAACTTCTAAGGTATACTTTATCTAAAATTTGAAACTATTGTTATAAACAGGCTTATAAGAGACTGCCAGAAGCAGAGATCTTGTGGCATTATTTCGCCTGCGATTTGTCACATATTTTCTTGTAATAGGCAGGTCATGACCCTGCTCTTATGCATGGTTATGGTTGTCCTAGATGTGTGTTTGAGTTTGAGATGTGTTTGTGTGTTGTTGTTGCTGTTACTGTTTCTGTTATTGAGAGACAAAATGAAATGAATTTTTCTTTTTTGAAACCCTAAAGTGAAAAGATATCACCATCAATTCAAATGAATTGTCAAAGTTTTTTCATGTGCAGAGACAAAATTGGTTCTACATGTTGTAGTGGAGGCGTCTTTTGCTCATCAAGCTGGTCAGTATAACATATGCTGTATGAGAGCTTCTTAAATCCTAATGAAGTAAGAATTTTTGTAAAATGGTCTCCGTTTGCGTTATGAATTTTGTTGAATAAGTATTTATCTATAAAACATTTGCCTTTAACCTTTACATAAGCAATCTCAAACAATCATTCATATAAACTGTTACAGAGCTGTTTATGTAATAATATTCAATCAAGGTCATAATACTCTTCTTTGAAAACCTCTTATGTAATTGTGAGCGTTTGAAAATTGAAGAATGGTAAGATGTGTTACTTGATGTTTTATTTTACTTTATTATGATTCAAACTTGGCACAACTGTTAACATTGAGAAGAAAAGTATCACTATTGTTTTTCCTAAAAGTGTCACAAGGAAGTTCCTAATCAATATAGAAAAATTTATATATGAACAAGTAATGATAGAGATCACATATTGTGTATTACCATTTTTTTTTAATTGAAAGCATAGCACACATTTAGAACTAATACATATAATGTGTTAACCGCGATATTTTCCCATCTCTGATTTACAAGTCTTTGAAATCACAAAAGGTATATAGCCAATAATAAGTCGAAAATAGCTTTCCATTGATTCTCCAAATGCCAAAGCTATCTTTTTTTATCTTTCTTCATTTTTGTGTTCTCTTATCAGTGATGCCAAAGCTTTATATATTGAATATTGAAACTCCTGATGGATAGTGAACAGGTCAAGAAAATAAAGCTTGTGTCCAAACGGTTTTCACTAGGGGTGCAAGTTGGATTGGAAATTCCGATCTGAAAATTTCCAATTTTGGTGAATCCAATCCAAATAAATTCCGACATCCGAAAGTTTCGAAATTTGAAAATTTAGAAGAAAACAATATGGATTGGAATTGGAATGTATCTCAAACTTTTGAAAACTTTTGAATTCTAAAATATATTCAGGTCTTAAGCTTATACTACACAAAAGATTGATTTCATGTTGAACTAAATATGACTTAACAACAAAATAGACATAGACAAGTAATTTCAATACATATTTTAAAATTTTAACTATTTTCTAAACGAAATATGTTTTGAAAATTCTGAATCGGAGTGGATGTGAAATTCTAAATTTTTTTGGAACGGAATTGGAACATAATTATATTTTGAAATTTTTTGGATTGGAATTGGAATCCCCTGATTCCTATCCTATATATTAGAAAAACAACCCTACCTTTTCGCAGTTGGGAATATTTTGGTTAGTGATAGTTGAAATTCTCTCATTTTGTGGCGGATCGACAGAAGGACAAAAGGGATCAAATGACCCCATGGAGGCCGAAAATGTCCTCATTTAGTAATAGTATTCGCACCAAAATCATAATATTCAAATACATTTGTCCATGAAAGGAATAAAATTTGGAAGAGAAAAAACAGACAAGGAAAATACTTTCCTCTTAAAATATTTTCGGGACTTTTAGACCATGACCTCATGAGTAAGGATGTGGATGCGCCACTAGTCTCATTCACATTATTTTGCAGGAAGAGAAGAGGGCATCCATCCATCAATGCAAGGCTGCGTTTGAATAACGCATTGAGATATGCCTTTCAAACTTTGATGTTCGAATACAGAAACCATTGTCTTACCCCAAGCAAAGCATATATAGTATAAAATCCTTGATATCATACATATAGTTCAAACAAGCTATTGAATATTTACAGAATACTTACCGCTTTAGTTTGTCAAAAGCAATTAAAGATAATTTTCCAAAAACAGAAAAGGAGGAAACTTCTTGTACGTTCAAATTATCCCTTGCTTCCATTTGAAGCGAGAGCTTGGAAATTTGAGGCATAAAAGATGCTTTTGTAGGGATTATTTACGAGGACTTTGTGAACCCACCATCTAGTGTTATATGGTTGCAGGAAGAGAAGAGGGCATCCATCCATCAATGCAAGGCTGATATGCTGTTCAACTTTGATGTTCGAATTAATACAGAAACCATTCTTATAATAAAGTCTTCTCCCAAGAAAAAAATATAATTAAAATCCTTGATATTATTATATATAGTTCAAAAATAGTTTCCAATGATCTTGTTTGCAAATCACTCAAACAACACCAAACTAAGAAACTAAACAGAAAATAATAATAAAAGAGTATACCGAATACTCTCCTAAATTTTAAAAAAATATATGTAATAATAATGTTTGGATTATCATATCCCCAAGTTCAACTGAGATTGGACATCCAAAATGGTGCGAGCAGAGTCCCTGAGCCTCTGTTCCTCCTCATCAGTGAGATGTATATTGGTGACCCCCAACACCCCACCTCTCCCCAGCTGCGCAGGCAAGCTCAAGAACACTTCCCCGCCTTCCACTCCATAGAATCCCTTCGCCAGCACCGAAACTGGGTGGATCTTCCTCTGGTCCCTCAGTATGCTCCGAGCTAGGTTAGCCACCGAGTACCCTATTGCCCACGAAGTATACCCTTTCAGGCTTATCACTTCATACGCGCTGTCCACCACTGCCTTGTGGATCTCCTCCAGTGTCTCTTTCTCGTACGCTATTTCCTGCTTCTCTAGGAAGCTCAGCACCGGCACTCCCCCTACGCTGATGCTCGACCACAGAGCCACTGAGCTGTCTCCATGCTCCCCAACGATGTAAGCCTAAAGTAGACACACGCACACTCTTACTATATTATTATCACACGGTGCTAATTAATTACTACAAAACAAATCAAATATAACTCATAAACTCACCTGCACATCTTGGGCGTTCACGTCAAGATGATCAGCGATGAGGAAGCGGAACCTGGAAGAGTCCAGATTGGTCCCCGACCCCAGGACTCGGTTGCTGGGTAACCCGGATAGCTTCCACGCCACGTGAGTCAAGACGTCCACCGGGTTGGATACGATGAGTAAGATGGTGTCCGGCGAGAACTTGACGAGTGGAGGGATGATTTTCCGGAAGAGAGCGACGTTCCTCTGGAGCAGGTTGAGCCTGGACTCTCCGGGATTCTGGCGGGCACCGGCGGTGACTATGCAGAGGTCGGAGCCAACGGTGACGGCGTAGTCGACGGAGGCCAGGATTTTGGTGCGGGGGAGGAAGGCGGCGGCGTGCTGGAGGTCGAGCATCTCACCGCGTAGCTTGTCGGGATTGACGTCAATGAGGACGAGCTCGCCGGCAAGGTCTTGGGTTAAGATGGTTTGGGCAATGGCCATGCCGACGTTACCAGCGCCGACGACGGAGATCTTGGTGTGGCGCTTGGTGGGGGAAGGAGGAGCTGCACTGGATATGGGTTTGAAGAAGGACTGGGTTAAGTCCAGCCCTCCTGGTCCCAGTGACGACCCTGAACTACTCTTATGCATGGTAACGGTAATGGGTGTCTTACTCTTACGATGTATGTTTGAGATTGAGATGTGTTTGTGTGTTGCTGTTGATGTTCTTGAGAGAGAAAAAGTGAGATATTTTATAATGTCGGATGAGAGAGGGACGGAAAGTCGGCGGAGGAGGGCAGTTGAATGCAGTGGGGAACAAGATGTTTGATTTGGGAGATTTCCTTCCATTTCAACAGTCAACAAACGTTCTGCGACTTCAGAGGATTGACCATTAATGAAGGAAGTTTCTTTTCTTTCTAAAACTAAGACTTTCCTTTCTTCTTTTAAGAACGGAAGATAAACGAAGCAAGTTTTTCTCTTGGCTTGTCTTGGACACTACTTCAGAAGATTCACCATTATTAATTATATGAACCCTCCGATTCCACGCAGGCAGACCTTCTTCAATAAAAAGAAGCCCAGTTGGAATTTACAGCCCATATCTTGTGTCTGTCAGCTGAACCCATTGGGCCTTCTTCAATAAAGAAGCCCATGTTTTCTTTTTTCAATAAAGAAGCCCATGTTGTCTTCCTTCTTCAATGAAAAAAGCCCATTTGGACTTGTTGAAATATGATGTCGGCATGAGTTGGGGGTGTTTACAGATTTTGCTGGGATAGATAGATGCATTCAGACTTCACTTACAACTACCTACTCAAAGCATACCTCAAATTCACGCGGACAAAAGAACATCCTGGAAAATAAAAAAAAAACGAAGGAGAAGCACTCAACTCAACATACAAAGCAAACCAAAATCTAATGTTGTGTCACCTTGTGAAAAGTAGTATCACTAACTTAATGCTCAGTGTGAACACCCCATGCAATTCAATCAAAATGATTACATGTTGAATAAACTAGGGCACAAACCATAGTCATCCTTCCACGTCTCCACAACCACCGCACTAGTACAAAAGCACTATTTCCCCGTCAAGCTTATATATATATATATATGTATGTATGTGGGTGGATCAGTGTACAAGACAGAAGAACCAAAGCGCCTAAGTCTACATAAGAGGTTGAAGAAGATGAAAGGCTGCCTTGTTTGTGTGTTTGTGTTTCTGGTAGCTTCAAGAGCATTTTTTGAGGAAGTTGGTGCAGCTGGGGAATGTGGAAAGACCCCAATTAGGTCAGCAGCAACTAGCTTGAGCCCGTGCTTGAGCTCAGCTAGAAATGTGAGGGCCAAGGTTCCTCCAACTTGTTGCACCAAAGTTGGGGCCTTGATAAGTACTGCCCCAAAATGCCTGTGTGCTGTTTTGTTGTCCCCTTTGGCAAAGCAGGCTGGTATCAATCCCGCCATTGCTATTACTATTCCAAAGAGATGCAAAATCAGGAACCGACCTGCTGGAAAGAAGTGCGGAAGTAAGTATCTATCTTTGGGCTTTTACAAACATTGATAATGCCCTTAATTGATTGTCAAGATTGCTTTTCCATTTTTCTTACCCTTTGGTTGGGCTTTTGTTATTGTCTGTTCTTCTCTGGCTGTGGGTAAATCCATTAACATATATAATACAGCTTGTGACATGGTTATTCATCTGTTGGAGTTTGACTGACTTTGTACTTGTCTGTGTTGCACTTGCAGGGTATGTCGTCCCATAAGCCATTGGCTGGCCAAATACATAAAAGGGGGACCAGCAAATCCAATGTTAAATGAGATTAGAGTGTTAAGTTAGAATAAACATGTAACCTACCAAGGGTCATTTGCTGAGATATCGTCCAACTCTTTCAGGCACTAATAGTACTATTTTATGTCATATTCTTGTCCTAATTACGCTTATGTAATGGATTATGGTCCCTGTCTTATCCTTAAGTTACCACCATCTTTCTCTATTTCATATTTCCTTTTCATACGTGCGGACAATGAATATTTATATATTAATTTACAGAAAGATGAGAAAATAAAAACAAAACTATTTCAGTGGTGCATGAACTTAATAATTTCAAATCCAAATCAAATGAATCAAATATAGCAGTTTAAGTTGTTAGACTAACACTGCCATTATGAAAAGAGACCATAATGATGATTTCTTATCCAGAAACTTTGAAAGATTGGACATTTTGATCACCCTGTGTATGCATGTGCAGAAAAGCACCCGGAAAGCTTTACATTATTTATTCATTTGAAACGTCACATTATTACTTAAACACAGTGAAAATTTCAAATTCTCACTCACACAGATAATAACAGGGATTACTGCTGAACATCCCACTAAATTGTAAATTGGATACGAATCCAGCTGTCCATGGGCCTAACTCTCAATGAGTAGGTATGATTTCGACTTCCGTAAAAGTCCAATACCAGCATTTACGTTCGGCTCGGCCCATTCTCTTTGTCACCGTCAGATTAAAGACGAGTGAGTTTTTGGCACAAACCACCACACAATACGAGCCTGTACGACACATGAAACAAACATGCTCTGCCGTCGGATTGTGCATCAATCAACATCCCCACGAAATACAATGCGGGGGTCACCAAACTTTGGCCATTCAAACTCCATGATCAAAGGGTACTGCTGGTCCCATACTCACCCACCCCACCCATCATATTAAATATGAATTCTTCTTCTTTCTTCTTCTTCTTCTTCCATCCATTTCAGTGAACCCCACAAATATGCATGCCAAGAAGTGGGCCCAACCCAAACCGGCAAAGAAAATTCAGAGGTGAAATGACCCCACGATGGAGAGAGGTGTAGAAAAAGTGCCCAAAACAGGAACGGTTGGGAAACAATAATAGACTGTAGCCAGTAGGAAACGAAAAAGGAAAAGCCGAAATTTGAATTTGTGTCAACAGTCATAGCCTCACATCACAGATTCACAGGGGGCATATCTATCTTTAATTTGCCTGCAATATATCTTATTACAAATACAATATTTGCTTTTTTACATGCAAATGCAAATGCAATGCAGACATCATCATACGATATGAGGACCCTTTGCAATTATTTAGTCCCCCACATACATAATCTTAACCACACAAAATTCATAAAAGTGAGACTGCATTTTCCGAATCCCAAGAGACACACCACTTTTTCTCCTTTTTTTTTTTTTTTTCTTTGTTTAAAATCTGTAATTAAATTATTTTTTTAAAAAAAAAAGCATTGCCGTTGACTGCCTGCTTCTTCTGAAATCATATGATTCTTTTTAACTTTTTCCACTCTCTCTCTCTCTCTCTCTCTCCATGGCTGGGCTATAAGCCAAGGCCTGCGCACATAAATATAAATAGAAGCATTTTCAGCATCAATTAATGTATTTTCAGACTAAGCTTGTCCATGGCTTACACAAGCAGTAGCCTCCACAGCTCTTCCCTAGCTTGGGATTCTCATAACAACCACCTTGGACTTGTCAACAACACAGACAGAATGTCTTTAGGTACCACCACCACCACTTCCACTTCTGCTTTTGTTCTCTCTCTCTCTCTCTCACTGTTTTTGTTTTCTGTCTACATTCCTTCCTTATATAAACTTCTTGTCTTTATATTGTTGCAGCTATGGATGAGTACATGATGATGACGATGATGATGAAGGCACCGTTTTGCTCACCTCCACTGGTAGATCAGTCAGATTTCTCAACGGGGTACTTGGAAGATGCTTTGCTTGAATTTAGCGAGCCTTCCAAAAGAAGACGGGTGTTCTTGTATACCGATAACGAGATCAACCACTCCGCTACTACGACTAGTGTTCTTGAAAAGGTACCTACTTCTCTATCACTACTGCATGGCATGCCCTGTTTTTGAAATTAATTTCACACTGAAATATTTACATTCTACTTGAAATTAACAGAGCCACTGGAATTCACACTGGGAACTCTCTGAGAATTTTGACTGCATGACCCAGCTAACCAATTCCAATGCGCTATCTGGTAATTATTTTAACTTTCTAGTTTGTTTGTTTGTTATTAATAATGGAATTTAGAGACTAAATAAAGTTGGATTTAATTTCAGTTCTACTGGGTGATCCTGTAAGTATAACCACACCAATCAGCAGAGTCTGTGAGGAGACAAACAGAGTCCCAAAGATAAACACAGCAGAAGAGGCAACAATGACAGCTCCTGAAGTTATTGATTCCTCCTCTTCTTCTTCTTACAAAGAGGACTCAGCACATACCAACTCTGATTATTTACCTGCTCCTCCAGCTGCAGGTACATATATTTTTCTTTCTTTCGCTCACTCAATCAAAAGTAGTGCCTATATATAATATAAATAGGGTACGAACGTAAAGACAAATATGTATAATTAATAGATTATTAAAATTGGATGAGCAGTAGCAGGTGGTAGCAGCAGTGATGAAAAGAGGAGAAAGAAGAAGAGGGTGATAAGAAAGGTGGTTTATCCATTTGCATTGGTGAAGCCGGGCGGAGTAGAAGGGGACATGACCTTAAACGACATCAACGAGAGGATCCTAATGCCGCCAACAAGGCCAGTACGACATCCAGTCGGGGACTTTGCGTGTCGGCCATGCGTGTCTGCTGATGGCCCTGGCCTTTCTGGGAAAGCTGTGGTGGCCCTTACCAGAATTCACACTCAGGGCAGAGGCACCATCACTATTATCAGAACCAAAGGTTAAAAATCAACCTCATCAGCCAGCTAGCTAGCTACGCATGCACCACGCTATAACATATATGCTTCAGTGTTCGATGATCCATCTCTCATCTTTAATTCTTCATTAGCTAGTTAATTAAATCTGCTCTCTCTTGAATTGTATAGAACAGAAACCTAAGTGAATGTGTAACATGTGTTATGGGTTGTTACTTTTACACATAGTTAATTGATTAAGAACTACTATTATTATTATTATTCAGCTCTGTCACGTCTTTGTTTGCTGTACTGACTACTTTGACAATAAATGAGTGCAACAAACAACACAGGAGATTTCTCAAGTCAAAATAATAGAAAAAGAAGAAAGTATAAAAGAAAAAGAAGCCAATAGAAACGAAAATGCATGCCTCTCTTCAAAGGTTAAAGCTTGCCTGACACAGGGACCTGCCTACAATTAACGATCGCAAGGTGTAAAGTAAAGTAGGGTTGGTCATTTGTCTTGTTCAAGTGGGGACAAACAAACTATCCAAAACAACAACGAAAATCAGACTCAAATAATCCAAAAGTGGAAATTCAGATCATTGCATATTATAAGATGGGTGGATTTACCACCATAGACATAGTCGCCCACTGCATAATCTTTTAACCTTATGGTGTTGGATTGGTGATGAATGAAAGCTTTATCGTCTCCAATTAATTCATTCCCATCTCCTTTACTTTACCTTTTATTTTTCTGCTGCAGATACCTCCTTCTGCAAGACTCCAACTACTACCACTACAAATAGTACAATTCATATATATATATATAATATATATATATATGAGACCCTTAAAGCTAGCCAGTAAGCTAGGTTCCTATAAATTTATAAAATTTTAAAGAGTGCACCAATCATTAGACTAATACTGTTCTGATCGTTAACTAATGCCTGCCTTGCCAATGCCTAGAATAATATTATTCTCTTCTCTTTTCTTCTCTTCATGTCATGTGGCCAGGGGCCTGTGGCTGTGGTGCATGTCTTCTTCTTCGTCTGCATCGCATTCGCATATATTTTATATATATATATATAGGTCTCCGGTCAGCACCCAAATTTCAAACTTGGCCCAGGATTCAAGACAATATCTAACATGTGGGGCCATATAAAACATGCACCCAGTTATATGCGCCTGCATCACAACCGTCTAATGGTAATACCCTTTGACTTTTCCTGATGCAAATCTTTAAAATATATATATATATATATATATCATGCGGCTGCGGCCTCCACTTGAGGAGGAGGCACGAAAAAGCGAGCTGCACATCACATCACATCCTAACTAGCAAGCAGCATGCCTACGTGGCTGATCTTGGTGCGAGAGTGGCAAAGGAGTGACGACAGGGATTGGATGTTTTGTCTCATTACAACGAGAAATCATTTTTCTTGTTTTAGGTGAAGAAAAAGAAAGAAGAAGCAGCTTTTCATCTTTTTATACTCAAATTTCTTTGGATATTGCAGAATCGGTATATATTATATATAGGTCAGGTGGTAGAGAAGCCAAACAACACTTACACTAGTAGTGGGACGGACAAGAAACAGAAATATTATTAGTTTTCGGCCAATCATATATATCAATATGTATGTGAGTGGCAGAGAATAGCGTAATAATATTTTTTACATAGAATGAGATTCTATTTATTTGAAAATAAAGACTACACTTACACATTACACTAGCTAGTACTACCCATTCAATTATATTTAAAGAAAAGAAAAGGTCAAGATATATATTCCAAAAGAAAAGTAAATAAAGAAAAAAGAGAGAAATCAAACAAGCATAGTAAACTAAAGGGGGAGAGAGAGAGATGACCTAAAAGGATGAGTAGGAGGTTCGAATGAAATACGGAAGCAAGGAATCAATGTGTTTTTTTCTTCTACCTTTGAAATGCAAAATGAAGTGTTGTGTAAATATTATGATGAAAATGGAAAATTAAAGTTAATGTACATCTTAATCTCCCTGAGATTTAATCATAACTCTCCAAATCCAATCCAACACTAGTTTCACATGGCAGTCAATTAAATGATTTCCCCTTTTCTCTTTATCTTCAAAAAAGAAGAAAAACAATGTAAAAAGAAAATCCTTGGTATACGTGAGAATGCCATCCACTTTTGCTTTTCCAAATCCCCAATATTGTGAGAATTGGATTCTCTTTTTTATTTAAACATACATCTAAATATATATATATATATATATAAAATAAATATCCACTTGGGATTTCACTCTTTGAGTTCTTTTTAAATAAAATACTCACGAAGCTTTCTACTGTTTTTTTCTTTTCTTTCTGTGGATTTTTCCACACCTGAGTCCAAGAATCTGTTCCACACAAAAAAACAAGATTATTGCGGCCAGATAAAACTTGATCTCTCCCCTGGACCTCAGTCAAACAAAATGATGTAGGCCGTTAAAGCCCACTAGGCCGAACAATCCTTCTGAATTAATATTGGCCCAATTACCAGCAGGGTTGTCCTTATTACACACCAAACAATATTGGCCCAATAATTTTATTTTTTGTGTGGAAAAGATGGTTTATTACAACACCATAATTAATTAGCCACCAAGATTGAAACAATAATTGCTTTACACAAAATAAAAAATAAAATAAAAAACTGCAATGTTTTTGTGTGTGCATAATTTCCATTAGCTCATGCTGTCGTCATAAAGTTAACGGGTCAATGCAAAAGTCTAAAGTCTTCAGTCCAAGCTTTGCCCGTATCAACCGCAGCGGGAAGTGGTCAATACTTATTACAGTAATAGGTCAAAGATTCTTTCTAGTTATATAAGTAAATTTATATTTTACGAAACTGTCATTTCGCGCGCCCGTAAAATAAAATAAAATAACGAGTGCATGATGTAATGTTGAAATCATTAACGAATCAAAGAGTTTTGTGATGCTTCATGGATCATGATAATATATATATGCCGTACACACTCTGTTGACTTTTAGGGATGATATGCTAAATTGGTATTGGACCATGTCAATCTGGAGTCTGGAAATGCAAAATTTGCCAACGTGGAGACCCATAAACATAGTTTTGTTTTTGAGCTCCGGCTCCCTTAGAATTAGAAAAAAATAACTTGCCCAGTTCTTGCCATCTTTGGCTCAAGAGGAGAGAGAGAGAGAGAGAGTCACATTGCAAATATTATCATTCATTTAGGATCGTAATTAAGAAAATGATTGATTGAATGAACATACATTACAATTACATAAGGCGGGAGTAGGACTACATTCTCGAGAGACTGACTAAAGAAGTTAGTTACTCTCGATATAAAAAAGTCACTACATCAAATCCCAAGAACATCCCGCGAACAAACAAAGAATCTAAACAAAACGAAGGAAGGTGTACGTACGTGTGATGGGGTCCAGAACCAGAATAATGCAACAATCAAAAGGACACAAAATCTAACGGACCTAGCTAACTGATTCTGACACAGAAATGGAAAACAGCCAAAAACCAGTCACCCCCGCATTCATCATTCAGCCTTCTTCTTAATTAGCTTATTATTAAGTTGGAGAACGTGAGTGATGAAGAAGAAGCGTTAATTTGTGGATTAATATTTGGTGCGGTTTGAATTTGATGATGATGTGTGTTTGAGCTGATGATGATCAAAACAGACACAAGAAAAGACGGTCTTGAGAACCTTCTTGAGAACTTGGCCCCGTTTTGGGATCCAGCGAGGGGCCATGAAAGCAGAAGCACCACCATGATATCGATGATGAGCACTAGTAGCAGTGGAGGTTGCTTCTTCGCAGCTGTGGATGAGAGCAGCCATATGAATATATGAATATATTGGCTGCGCTGGCTGTGTGTGTTCGTTTTCAATGGAAGGGAGACAGACAGCTTAGGCCAGATAGGTTGTTTTTGGAAATGAAGTTAAGTTGGTGAGTCGAAAGAGGCAGTGAGAAGTGGTGCCGACAAGAAGGTGTTGGAGTTACTAATATGATATGAGGGTCGTGGAAGCCGCGTAGACTCACTCGTTTAACCTAACCGAGTGAGTAACGCGTGAGGGCTCTTTTTTCTCTCTCTCTCTCTCTTTTTAAGACTCGTTCTTTACTTATAAATAAAACCCAAGTAATACTATCAATTTCTAATTTGTATTGTACCCAACCAAAACCACCTCAATCACCCACCACGCCACGCCACATCCACAACAACCCAACATACATTTTCAGAGGGAGAGGGAGCCCAATTCCCTTACACACGCCTATCATATATTCTCTCTCTCTCTCTCTCGGGAGAGGGAGTCCAATTCCCTTACATGCCTATCATAGAGGGAGTCCAATTCCCTTACACGCCTATCATATATTTCTCTCTCTCTCTCTCTCGGGAGAGGGAGTCCAATTCCCTTAATGCTGTCCAATTCCCTTACACGCCTATCATACACTCTCTCTCTCCTGAGAGAGGGAGTCCAATTCCCTTACGCGCCTATCATATACTACTTTAATTAATACAGTGCATATGCGGTCCTAATTTATCTGTTTCTATTTACTCATGTTTCTATTTGCCCATTGGCTGCTTTTCCCTTTTGCTCTTTTATGACTTTTCAATACTAGTCCCAATCCTAGGGATGGCAAAAATTCCCGCGGTCCCGTCGGGTCCCCAATTCTAACGAGGGGAGATTTCGGGGCCAAACGGGGATCCCCGAACTTGAAAAAATCCCGACGGGTATGGGGAGGGGATGGTATTGGCGCCCCATTCCCGAACCTACCCGAAAATATATATGTTTATATTTAAATAAATAAATAAATATTTATAATATTTATGTTTAACCCTAAGTTAACCTCCCTCTCCTAATTCTTCTTAATCTTCTCTGGATTTTCATATTGATGTGATTTTGAATAGTTGAGTTGAACTTTATAGTTAATTTGAATGTGTTGAATGATAATTTAATATGAAACTTAATGTTAAAATGTATGATAAATATTTTTTATGCAAAAAAAAATGAGGGATTTAGGGGCGGTTATGGGGGATAGTCCCGACGGGGACGGGGGATGGGGATTCCCCGAAACCTATTAAATGGGGATTGGTTCGGGGATGGGGCGGGGATGGAGAGCGGGGACGGGATGGTATTATCAGACCCGGCCCCTACCCGCCCGTTGCCATCCCTACCCAATCCCGACCTTTCCTGATATAATGAGATACAGGTGGTGTGGCGACGTCTTTAAGTTTTCGGATTAGAATCCGTTGACCTTGACCGCACAAAAGACAAAAGGCCCCAAAGAGAAATAAAAAGAAGAAGATGGACCGTATCCCCCACATCAAAGAATTCGGCCTAAACCTCTTGGGCTGAGCTGAAACTGAACTTAGGATACAAAATATTGGCCCACACAGGTTACAAAGAATCAGTCTACTATAATCAAATGCAAAGGGATTACGGCCTTTAATTTCGGGCTTGATATTGTCTGGGATTAAAGATACAATTCACTACTTGTCGGAGCACCATATGGTGGAGCAGTACTACTAGCTATGAAGTTTATTTATTTTATTTTTTTAAATACAAATGATACTGCTAATGGGTTATAGCTCAATAGAAAATGACATTTATTTGCAGACCACTAGTCTCAAGTTCAAACCCTCACGAGTCATGACACCTTGGTAGTGTGTGTGAGAAACCTCCCGTAAAAGTAAATACTCATAACCACTTACGCAACAAACCCTTGCATTAGATATAAAGTTAGTAACAATGATTATTTGCAATAACATCTTATATATTTATTTTCTGTGGAAGTTTTCCAGAACAATATCCAGTTTATGTGTGTGTTATATATATATATATGTTCCTTGTTGCATTGTGATTGCAGCAGCTGCTTGAAGTTGAGCACAAGTCTAACTAAGATCACCCTCGGAAGGGGCATTCCCAAACATCACATTCGCAACTTTTTCGTTTACTTGTACTAGAATATATTTTTTCCCTTCAAATACTAATACTAGTGCTTGTAGATATTTGATCCTCTAGTTTGTTTTTTGTTTCAAGTTTTGGCAGCCATTAAAACTTTATCAAAGGCGCAGAGGGTTTGCTATTAAGACTCTTTGGCCCAATTTGTATGTGTTTTGTGGGCTTTGAATTAGTGGCTTATTGAAATTGCTACATAATCGGAAGATGAGTCATTCTATAGTGAGGGTCTAATATATGGCATTTATGTGAGGCCCTATCTTTTAACCATTGGATTAGGCTAACCAATTTGATCAAACGGTTAATTAATTTGATTCAATAGTCAAGAGATAGGGTCTTACCTAAGGGCCATATATTAGACCCTCACTATAGAATTATTGATCGGAAGAGATGAATACTTGGGTTGGGTTGGGTGTGTTTCCGCATGATTGTGAGACGAGCTTTCTTGTCTCATCAGTGAGAGGGAAAAGTGGAGCCCACATGTTGGAAGAAAATTTCCTTACACCTTCTTGAAGCCATTCCTTCTTTGGTTATTAGCAAAGGCTTTGCCTATAAGAGCACTTCCACCCATTTGCCATGGCAAAGGGGCAAGGGCTGTTACTATTCATGTAAATAGTGTCAACCCTTGCAAAATGCTTGTTGTGTTTTCACCCATTGTCATGGCAACTACTATTCACATGAGATGTGAGGAAATGAATTTGTATAGAGTTTTGGATGTGGGAAGTGAAGAATATGGCTAGGTATTTATTAAAAAAAGTTTTTGAAATTGTTGGTTTTTTTAAAGAATTTTTTTCTATATTTTTTATATAAAAAAATTCGTTGCTAATGTCATCTGCCTCTGGCACGAGCTTGGGCTTCTTTTGCTTTTGGGCTTGCCCGGGTTAGTGGTCCCTACCATTTGCTCGGGCTGTAGAAGCCCGCTGGAAGCTGCAAATTGGGTTAAGGCCCCTTTTTGCCTAAGCCAAACCCTACCGCTGGAATTAGGGATGGCAAAAATCCATGCGGGGGCGGGTCCTCATCGGGTCCCTGACCATAATGGGGGGAAGATTTCAGGGCCAAACGGATATCGGGTACGGGGATCCCCTGAACTTGAAAAATCTCCGACGGGTATAGGGAGGGGATGGTATTGGCATCCCCATCCCCAGAACTTGAACCCGAAAATATATATGTTTATATCTTGTTTAGTTATCTTATTATTTTATCATTCTGACCATACAACTAGTTGGGTGCTAGTACTAATTGTAGGTGTGGAAAGCATTTGATTTGGGGAGACAACCATGATATCTTCCACAAACAATAATAATAAAATATATTATTTCATCATGGTGTTGATAAGAACCCACCAAAAATAAAAAGAAAAGGGTGGAAAAGCTTTCTGTGTTATAACAATAGACGGAATGGATGCTTACCACACCTATGTAAATGCTCTCCTGACTCACCCCAACTCCTATTCTATAATGTATAAGCCTACCACTATACCACTATAGTCATTATTTTATATATTACTTATGCCTATAAATATGGCTTCAAAGATGAATAAGAGGTGGGAAGAAAAACCGAACCAAGAGCACATTCCTAGCTCTTTTCTCTATATCATATTCTCTGAAATTCTCTCTCAATTTACCTTAAATTTATAAGACGTTATCAGCACGAGTTGCTCATCAACCAAAGTTCTTGGAGAATTTCAATCTTGGTATATCCTCTCTTTATAATTCTTATCAACTTTTCAATACATTTGTTTCACTAATGATATTTTATGAAGTTTATGGCTAATGGTCTATTTGGACAAAGTTCTTCCAAAAGATGATAACAGGAAATTTCTATATTCAAAATTCTATCTAACCTCTTATTTGTTAGATCCATATATATATATATATATATATGTACCTTTTATTCTCAGTTTAGTGGAGTGGTTTTTAACCCCCATGTTTATTTTTAAGTGGCGGTTTTTTATCCCCACATTTATTTACCTTATCGCACATTTACTTTAACATTGTATGATGAGGAATAAACCCTCATACAACTTACTTTATGAATTTACTTTATTATTGTATGGTGTGGAATTAACCCTCATACAATAAACAATTTACTTTATGAATTTACTTTATTATTGTATGGTGTGGAATTAACCCTCATACAACTTACTTTATGAATTTACTTTATCGCACATTTTACTTGTATTGTGTGGAATTAACCCTCATACAATAAGCAATTTACTTTATGAATTTATTTTCAAAAGCGTATAAGAATGAGGGCCCGAAGTTCCTCAAACTTAAGCTTTAGCCTGAAGTTTCGAGCATACCACATTTTTGGCCAGAAGTTCAAAAATGAATGCCATGTTAAGAACTTAAAAGTACACTATTGCAAGTCCTGACGCATCTTAATCTTTCTATATAGATGACGAACTTGGCTAAGTTGGAATTTGCCGCACTGGACATATCTGGCAATAATTACCTTCTATGGGCTCTCGATGCCAAGCTCCACTTAGAAGCACATGGCCTTGGAGACACCATCAAGGATAAAAACAATTCATCTCCCGAACAAAATGCAAAAGCCATGATATTTCTCCGCAGACATATCCATGAAGGATTGAAAAGCGAATACCTAGTGATTGAAAATCCACTAGATTTATGGAAGGCCTTGGAGGAAAGGTATAATCACCAGAAAACGGTGATCCTACCAAGAGCTCGCTATGAATGGACACATCTGCGGTTTCAGGATTACAAAACAGTATCTGAATATAACTCTGCCATGCACAGAATTACTTCTACAATGAAATTGTGCGGAGAGAAAATCACTAGATCCTGAAATGCTTGAAAAAACATTCACCACATTTCATGCCACGAACTTGCTCCTGCAGCAACAATATCGAGAACGTGGTTTTACAAAGTACTCAGAGTTGGTGTCATGCCTTCTGTTAGCAGAACAAAACAATGAACTGCTGTTGAAAAATCATCAATCTCAACCAACAGGTTCTGCACCATTTCCTGAAGTGAATGTTGTCTCCAGAAGAATAAATACCACATCTTCATGTGAAAACACTTACAAACGTAGACCAAGAGGTGGACGAGGCCGAGGAAGAAGAAATGGTAATCATCCTGTCAGCCTGAGTGCAAGGAATGACTCATTTCCTAAAAATGCATCCCGACATAAAGGGAAATCTTATATGAGGAACAACTCCACACCTAAAACCATTGAGGGAGTTTGCCATAGGTGTGGTAGTAATGGACATTGGGCTCGTATATGTCGTACACCCCAACACCTGGTGGAACTTTATAAGTCCTCACAAAAGGGAAGGCAAACTGAAATAAACTTCGTTGATCATTTTGATCCGATGAACAATCCAGAAGGGAATTTTGGGATACAAAGCCAGCCAGAAACGACACACCTAGACATTTCTGATTTCCATGCTTAAAGGAATAAAATGACATCAAAAAAAAAAAAAAAATTCCTCTATTTCTACCATTGTATAATTAATGTCGTTTTTATCTACCATTGTATAATTAATATCATTTCCTCTACCTTTGTATAATTAACGTTACATTTTGAATTCAAGAAACTGGTACTGTTTTTTCTAATATATCTAATAAATATATCTTATTTATTTGAAGGAATGGAAATGATTTCTGGATATTCCCAACGTAACAATGTCGCAGATTTTTGTCTAAGACAGCAGTGCGACTACTCACACGATCCTACAAGATCGAAAATATTTCTCAAACTTGATCCTGAGAAAAACATGTGTAACAACTATATCAGGTCCTGGTAGAACTAATAAATGGCTCAGGAACAGCCCAAGTTATGTTACCTAATGGCACAATATTGTCCATCAAAACTGCTTTATATGCAGCCAACTTCAAGAGAAACTTGTTGAGTTTTAAGGATATACGTTTAAATGGGTACCATATTGAAACACGAAATGAGAACAATATGGAATATCTTTGTATTACCTCTAGTAATACCCAAAAACATATACTCGAAAAATTTTGTGCACTCTCATCAGGGTTGTATCATACAACTATACAAACGATTGAGGCACATAACATAATGCACCAACGAGGCATTGACCCTAGTATTTTTCAAATGTGGCATGACCGTTTAGGTCACCCTGGATTCACAATGATGCGTAGAATCATTACCAACTCTTATGGCCACCCCTTGATGAGTAAACATATGTCATTTTTTGGTAATAGCCATTGCCAGGCTTGTTCAAAGGGGAAGTTGGTAATCAGACCATCTCAATGCAAGGTTGATGTTGAATCTCCATCATTCTTACAAAGAATTCAAGGGGACATTTGTGGACCTATTCAACCACCTTGTGGACCATTTCGATACTTTATGGTCTTGGTTGATGCATCCACACGTTGGTCACATGTTTGCCTCTTATCCACACGAAATGTGGCATTTGCTAGGCTCCTGGCTCAGATAATTAAATTAAGAGCCCAATTCCCGGATTATCCTATTAAGTCAATTCGACTAGATAATGCTGGTGAATTTACATCACATACTTTTGATGACTATTGCATGTCATTAGGCATTGAGGTTGAACATCATGTTCCTCATGTTCATACTCAAAATGGTTTGGCAGAGGCTTTAATTAAACATCTTCAATTCATAGCCCGTACTTTGCTAATGAAGACTATGTTACCCATTTATGCCTGGGGACATGCCATTTTACATGCAGCATCATTAGTAAGATTGAGGCCCATTGGCAACAACCAATACTCTCCGATACAACTTGTATTTGGAAATCAGCCTAACATTTCACATTTACGAATTTTTGGTTGTGCGGTTTATGTACCTATTGCACCGCCCCAACGTACTAAGATGGGTCCTCAACGCAGAGTGGGAATCTATGTTGGTTTTAATTCACCCTCTATCCTTCGATATTTAGAGCCTTTGACAGGTGATGTTTTTACCGCCCGATTTGCGGATTGTCACTTTGATGAGACACTCTTCCCACCGTTAGGGGGAGAAAAGGTTGTTCATGAAGAACGGCGTGAATTATCATGGGATGTACCCATTTTGTCTCATCTCGATCCTAATACCACTCAATGTGAAAATGAAGTGAAGAGGATCATTCATCTCCAAAGAATTGCCAATCAACTACCAGATGCATTTAATGATGCAACAAAAGTAACAAAGTCATATATTCCAGCAGCAAATGCACCTGCTAGGATTGATATACCTGTCAAACAGCATAATGTTGCAGCAAATGATTCATCAATTGCACGTCAGAAAACGTGGCAGGCCATTAGGCTCAAAGGATTCAGCCCCTCGAAAAAGAAAGGCAATGGAAAAAATGAATCCAAAGGAAATTGATCATGAAAAGGAAACAAATATGGAACCCACAGTTCATGATCTAAATGCCATTGAAAAGGCACAAATATTTCCTGAAAAAGACAATGTCGTAGATCTGACAAATGTCCCGGGAAACGAAATGGTACCTAAAAATCAAGAGATCTCCATAAATTATGCATGCAATAACAAATTGTGGGATCGAAATGAAATAATCATTGATGAAATGTTTTCATTCTCAGTGGCTAATGAGATCACAGAAGACGACGACGTTGAGCCTCGCTCCGTCGATGAATGTAAACAAAGAAATGATTGGCATAAATGGAAAAATGCAATCCAGGCAGAACTAAGTTCTTTAGAAAAATGCAGTGTTTTTGGATCAATTGTTCTGACCCCACCCAATGTTAAACCTGTGGGTTATAAGTGGGTATTTGTGAGAAAACGCAATGAGAAAAATGAAATTTCTAGGTATAAAGCGCGCCTCGTTGCACAAGGGTTTTCACAAAGACCTGGGATTGACTATGAGGAAACATACTCTCCAGGTAATGGACACAATTACGTTCCGTTACCTCATAAGTTTAGCGGTTTCAGAAAAACTTGACATGAGACTCATGGATGTCATTACCGCATATTTATATGGAGATTTGGATACTGATATTTACATGAAAATCCCAGAAGGATTCAAGTTGCCTGAAGCAACTAATACTAAAACACGGGGCATGTTCTCAATAAAATTGAGGCGATCATTGTATGGTTTAAAACAATCTGGTCGAATGTGGTACAATCGCCTCAGCGAATATTTACTCAAAGAAGGATATACCAACAATCCTATTTGCCCTTGTGTGTTTATTAAGAAATCGGAATCTGGTTTCGCAATTGTGGCAGTATATGTTGATGACATGAATCTTGTTGGCACTCCAGCAGATATTCAAAGGACTGCTGAATATTTGAAACAAGAATTCGAAATGAAAGACCTTGGGAAGACACATTATTGTCTAGGGCTACAGATAGAGCATCCTGATAGAGGAGTTCTTGTCCATCAATCAGCTTACACTGAAAAGGTATTGAAGTGATTTGGGATGGACAAAGCCTATCCTCTCAGGTACTCCAATGGTTGTTAGATCTCTTGACACTAAGAAAGATCCATTTCGTCCAAAAGACGAAAATGAACCCATCCTTGGTCCAGAAGTGCCATATCTTAGTGTCATTGGTGCTTTATTATATTTAGCCCAATGTACGAGACCAGATATCACTTTTTTAGTAAATTTGTTGGCACGATATAGTATTGCTCCAACCATTCGACATTGGACTGGCATCAAGCATATTCTACGATACCTTCGTGGAACAACATGTATGAGCTTATTATATGAACCTAACAATGGGCATAGTATTATTGGATATGCAGATGCAGGGTATCTCTCTGATCCACATAATGGTCGTTCCCAAACTGGATATGTATTTACCTGAAGGGACGGCAATCTCATGGCGTTCCATAAAACAGTCATTAGTGGCTACATCATCCAATCACTCAGAAATACTTGCACTACATAAAGCTGGTCGTGAATGCGTTTGGTTAAGATCAATGATTCATCACATACGGAGCACATGCGATCTACTTTTGGTGACAAATACTCCAACAGCCATCTATGAAGATAATGCTGCTTGTATCACTCAAATCAAAGCAGGATACATCAAGGGAGACAGGACCAAACACATATCACCAAAGTTTTTTCACACACACGAACTTCAGGAGAAGCAAGAAATTGAAGTCAAACAGATACGTTCAAATGATAATCTGGCAGACCTTTTCACCAAATCTCTACCAAAACATACATTTCAAAAACTGGTGCATGGGATTGGATTACGCCAACTTTACAATCAGGTAAAATGGATGCATACTTATCAGGGGGAGATATTAATCAGAAAAAGGGGGAGCGTGTTATTAACAAAATCTCTATACACTGTACCCTTTTTCCTTCGTCCAGGTTTTTATCCCACTGGGTTTTTCCTGGCAAGGTTTTAATGAGGCAGTGTTGCACGCTATCAGGATCCCTCTGGCATAAGACAGAGCTATTTGAATGTGTACTCTTTTTCCCTTCGCCCATATTTTTCTCCCATTGGGTTTTTACTGGCAAGGTTTTTAATGAGGCATATTTCATGTATGGTGGCATCCAAGGGGGAGTGTTATAACAATAGACGGAATGGATGCTTACCACACCTATGTAAATGCTCTCCTGACTCACCCCAACTCCTATTCTATAATGTATAAGCCTACCACTATACCACTATAGTCATTATTTTATATATTACTTATGCCTATAAATATGGCTTCAAAGATGAATAAGAGGTGGGAAGAAAAACCAAACCAAGAGCACATTCCTAGCTCTTTTCTCTATATCATATTCTCTGAAATTCTCTCTCAATTTACCTTAAATTTATAAGATTCTGCAACTTTTAGTATTATTGCAAGAAGTTTTATGGCCATACTTCTCTAAATTAGTTTAATAATATATTAGTATATTAATATATTATATAATCTATTCATATACATATTAATGTTATTATTGTACTTTTCATGGACGGTTCCACCTCATATATTTTTAGTGGTGGTTTTATCCTTGCATTTACTTTATTACAATATGGTATAGGTTACTCATCCAACAATTATTTGTGGCGCGGATTTATTATCCACACAACTCTCTTTACTTTTATTTAAAGTATAATGTAGAATTAATACCTATACAAGCACATTTACTTTATTATTTAAAGTATGGTGCGGAATTAATGTCCATACAGCCTATGTTGCACGAACATCCAAAATACTGGAGTGTCGGACACGCCGACACGCCCCCCGACAAGCCTTGGACACGATCAACGATTGGGACACGGTCAAGACACGGCAGGGACCAGTTTGAAATTATTAAAATAAAAGTTGGGGTCTAAACGTGATATTTGAAACTTTGGTGGACTAATTTGAAATATTTTTTAAAAAATGAGCTAAAAGTGGAAAAAGACTTTTTAAAACCTAAATCTCACCTTTTCTACTGCCAAACTTCACCACTCTTCTCCTCCCCTTCTCCTAGTTTTACACAAGGTAAGTATCTTTGCAATTTTTTTTTTTCTCTATTTTCAAATGCATTTATTTATGTTCTCTATTTTCTTTTCTTATCTCCCTCCACTCCACAGTAAGAGTTGGACTTGGTGGTGAGGTGACAATTCTTTCTTTTGTTTTTTTGTTTTTAAAGAGAAACACAACAAATAATAAAAAGAAAATCGTGGCCAAACTCGGGTTAGGCTTTTCAAATTTTTTTATTTTGTTTCTCTGTTTTGATGTGTTTTTTTGTGTGGGTATCTTTGTATGATTGTATATGTATTTGTTTTTTTATTTTTAATAAAAGTCTTGTTACTTAGTTGTTGAGTATATTTGAATTTGATTTATTAATTGGGTATTAGATATAATGAATGTGAATCACTTGATAAACCAGAATTAGAGGGCGTGTTGTTTTCTAATAACAACAACAATGAAGATATAGATGCTTGAAGAAGATTGAGAGTTAGATTATTTATGTTTTATTTTTGTGGTGTATTAATTATTATGTATGGATGATGAACATGAGTTATTTGTTTTGTTTTATGGAATTATGTGACATTGAAGTATTGAGAATAAATTATTATTTTAATTGCCGTGTCCTAGCCATACCCGTGTCCTAATTTTTTGAGATTTTCCGTGTTTCGCTGTGTAGTGTTTTTGTGTCCCTTAATTCGTGTTTCGTGTAACATAGCATACAACAAACAATTTACTTTATGAATTTATTTACAAGCAGTTTATTTTATGAATTAATTGTGTGATATGATGAGTTTTACAACATACAAAGATCATGACCAGAAGTTCCTTAATCCTCATCATACAACTATATCATTACTTGAAGATCCTTGATAATGATAATGAATATGAGACCTAGTAGTCTCTCTGGTACTATATTTGTAAACAAGTGATCGGACTTGAAGATCTTTGATCCTTGACATGTAAATAAGAACATGAAGTTCCTTGATAATGTAACAGTACCGTATACGTGAAAGTGTCGTTAAGAAAAGCGGGTTGACACCAAAACGACATGAACATTGAAAAAACGACACAAATGCCAACTCTAACTCACATAAGCAGTGCCAACAGTATGGCTTAAGGATATTTTGCAAACATCAGGGGGAGCGTGCCATCAATAAAGATCTTCACACACTGTACTCTTTTTCTTCATCCAGATTTCAGTCCCACTGGGTTTTTTTGGCAAGGTTTTAATGAGACAGTGTTGCACACGTGTTAGTGTTTTATGCACAGAATTGTATGTTACACATGGTTATGCACTCTTTTTCCTTTCGACTAGTTTTTATCCCACTGGGTTTTACTAGCAAGGTTTTTAACGAGACATATTCCATATATTGTGGTCACCAAGGGGGAGTGTTGTAAAAATTTGAAAGTGGAGCTCACATGTTGGAAGGAAATTTCCTTACACCTTCATGAAGCCTTTCTTCTTTGGTTATTAGCCAAGGCTTTGCCTATAAAAGGGTTCATCATTCCTTTGTTTTATCTGCCTCTAAATTCTCTCCACAATTTCTCTAGTTTTATAACAAGTTTTCTTTTCTTTTGGCTTGTTTGCTATATATTTGGTTGGGTTTTTTACTACGGCACCATTTGTAACAGAGAAACTCTCTCTTTTTGTATTGGGTGTGTGCTAGTAACTTTGTTGAGCAACAAGAAGAGTTTTGTAAGGTTCTTTTAAAAAAAAATTTGGTTTTTGTTTGCTCTTTTTCTCGAGAGTTGTTTTACACAATTGTATTTGTTCTTTTTTAATATTTGCTTGTGAGTAAAAATTTGAATATTGTTATTGACTCATATGTGTGAGAGATTTGAGTTTGTGAGAGCTTGCACAATTTTGTTGCAATCTCTTTTGTTATTAGTGGAATTTTGTCGCCATCTTCGACATGAACATAGGCTTTAAAACCGAACCAATACATATATTGGTTTCATATATGACGTTTCCGTAACAATACTTGCCCTAATTTGGCATATGCTAGATGATGATTGGTGTACTTGAATAATTAGTTGTTTTTACTCTTTACAGTGCATAATTACTTATTTAAGTTAGGAGATGCTTTTTAAAAAAAAAAAACTTGTTCTTCCCTCTCATCAATAAAATACTCCTGTCGTTTTGTCCAAAAAAAGAAGTTAGGAATTTTTATTTTATTTTAGACTTTGATCTCTTATTTGAGTTGGAGGATTTCACTAGTTTAGTTACGTACCTAGATTTACTTCTAGGTTTACGTATTTTGATGTTGTGTGGTATTCAGTAATTATTCCCAGTTAGTGATCTTTACCTATCAAAGATTTAGAGCAATCAAAAGACCCTCCTTCGCTCAATGCTCGTTTGCTGGATTGATGCATTAGGGTTAAGCTAAAACAACTCCTTTATTTATTATTGTAAATTAGGCCTAAACAAACTGTTTCTTTCTATCATAAAATAAAATAACGAGATAAAAAGGAGTATCGTATAGAATGTGAAGGCCAAACTCCTTATCATGCATGACTCATTCTGACTAAAGAATCGACCTCAAAATTGGAAGGGTGAATAGTTCAACTTCAACGTGTGATTTGGGCATGGCTTTAAGGAAAAGAAGAACAAAAGGAGCAACCTCCACACGTGTGCTTTGACCAACATTACTTGAACTTGATTGATGATGTTCGCCAAAACAAAAAACAAAAGTTTGACGATGGATGCTATAGCTAATTCTATGATCAACTGTTAATTAGATGGATTAGCCTTTTTGGAATGGAATTCTTATTAAGTCCATGTATATAATTGACTATACAAGTATCTCCTCCCTCACGATTTATTATTATTAGTGGAATTTTCGTAATCAGCGGAGCATCTTTTTTGTTTGTTTTTGTTATTCTTCTTCTTCATTACTTAATGCAATCAATCAATCAAATTTAAGGATGCTTTGGTCAAATGATGTGATGGGGCATTAGTTAGGGAAATTGCATAATAATAAGCGCGGTATAAGCGGAAATATTTAGCTGCACGTAAAGTAAATGAAATGAGACACAATATTTAATAAGGTTTGGCCATGCCTATATTCTAAGAGAGTAGCAGTAATAACTTTTCCACTATGTAAAATAATTGAGCTACAACTTTAGTGTTCACAATCTCTATGGCTCACTGATTTTTCTCTCAGCTCTCTTTTCTCTCATCTCACTCTTCTTTCTTTCTTTCTTCCTTCCTCTCTGCCTGGGCTCTCATTTTTCTTCTCTAATGGTTGGTCCGTAAAGCAAAGGAAGGGGAAAGCCTTATTCATCGGTAGAATTCTGTGGCTGCTCACTCAAAACTCTTTGACTTCACGTGGGTGTTTGCAGACAAATTTCATCATTATTTTTTACAACAAATAATATATTATTATTATAATTAGTATTAGTATTATTAGTATTATTATGTGAAGGGAAAAGAAAAAGAAAAAAAGAAAAGAAAACGTCCAATCCAATGGAACGAATGGATTATGGATACATGCAAATGCATAGTTGGACCCAAAAAACATTGATATGAGTGGGACCCACCCAGTCAATAGTGGTGTGTTCACACCCGTTGGAGCTTGGAACTGTGGAGGTCATATGGAGACCTATAAAACTTTAGATTTTGGAACACATGACAACTCACTCTGCAAAATCACAATTGAATTGAAAATTTACAGATTAAATAAGGGGAAGAGGGATGGGAAGGGAAGGCCTTCTTCTTCGACTTTTCTCTCCGACTCGAAGTTAAGACTCAAGAAGAGGCTTAGAGGCTCAAAGGTTTGGACTCAACTAGAGACGTCTCTTGTTGTTGTTGTTGTTGTTTTCCTCAACTTGTGTTAGTGGTGTTGTTTTAATGGATCATCCAACGCAACCAGACTCTTCGCCAGTGACTGAGTCTGAGGTTTTTGTCGTCATCGATTCTGCAACCAATGGTCGTCTCAATCACTCTCGCAATGTGTACGGCTGTATTATTAGTTCAGATACAGACGACAATAAGGTTTTACCTTATTTATAGGCAGAATTATGTGGCTGCTCACTCAAAAATCTTTGACTTCACGTGGGGTTGGCAAACAAACTTCATCATTATTTTCCTTATTTTCTTTATGTGGAATCCACCACATTCTTTACAACAAATATATTATTATTATTATTATTATTAAGTGAAGGGAAAAGAAAAAGAAAAAAGAAAAGAAAACGTCCAATCCAATGGAACGAACGGATACATGCAAATGCATAATTGGACCCAAAAAACATCGATATGAGTGGGACCCACCCAATCAATAGTGGTGTGTCCACACTCGTTGGAACTTGGAACTGTGGAAGTCACATGGAGACCTATAAAACTTCAGATTTTGGAACACACAACGACTCACTCTGCAAAATCATAATTGAATTGAAAATTTACATATTAAATAAGGGGAAGAGGGATGAGAAGGGAAGGGAAGGCCTTCTTCTTTGACTTTTCTCTCCGACTCGAAGTTAAGACTCAACAAGAGGCTTAGAGGCTTAGAGGTTTTGTAAGATCCCATATCGACCAACAGAGAGGGGGTGATGTGTTTTATATGTACATTCCCTCCTCGATATAGCACGAGGCCTTTTGGGCCCTGAAGCTAAGCTTCGGAGTCATGGGAAACCAAAGTTAAGCGAGTTGGGGGCAGGAGGATTTCAGGGATGGGTGGCGGGAGCTGGGAAGTTGCTGTGAGTTCCTAGAAACAAAACCTTGAGGGCCAAAAGGGGGGGCTAAAGCGGACAATATCGTGCTGCGGCGGAGCCGATCCCGGAATGTGACAGGTTTAGACTCAACAAGAGGCGTCTCTGTTGTTGTTGTTGTTGTTGTTTTCCTTGACTTGTGTTAGTGGTGTTGTTTTAATGGATCATCCAACGCAACCAGACTCGCCGTCGGTGACTGAGTTTGAGGTTTTTGTCGTCGTCAATTCTATCACTCTCGCAATGTGAACGACTGTATTATTAGTCCAGATACAAACAACTATAATAAGGTTTTACCTTCTTTATAGGCAGAATTCTGTGGCTGCTCACTCAAAAATCTTTGACTTCACGTGAGTGTTGGCAGACAAACTTCATCATTATTTTCCTTATTTTCTTTATGTGGAATTCACCACATTCTTTACAACAAATAGTATATTATTATTATTATTATTATATGAAGGGAAAAGAAAAAGGAAAAAAGAAAAGAAAACGTCCAATCCAATGAAACGAATGGATACATGCAAGTGCATAGTTGGACCCAAAAAACATCGATATGAGTGGGACCCACCCAGTCAATAGTGGTGTGTCCACACTCGTTGGAACTTGGAATTGTAGAAGTCACGTGGAGACCTATAAAACTTTAGATTTTGGAACACACGACGACTTACTCTGCAAAATCACAATTGAATTGAAAATTTACAGATTAAATAAGGGGAAGAGGGACGGGAAGTAAAGGGAAGGCCTCCTTCTTCGACTTTTCTCTCCGACTCGAAGTTAAGACTCAAGAAGAGGCTCAGAGGCTAAGAGATTTAGACTCAACAAGAGACGTCTCTTGTTGTTGTTGTTGTTGTTTTCCTCTACTTGTGTTAGTGGTGTTGTTTTAATGGATCATCCAACGCAACCAGACTCGCTGTCGGTGATTGAGTCTGAGGTTTTTGTCATCATTGATTCTGCCACCAATGGTCGTCTCAATAACTCTCGCAATGTGAACGGCTGTATTATTATTAGTCCAGATACAGACAACGATAATAAGGTTTTACTTTATTTATATACAACATATCATGTCATCACACCAATCGCTTGCAGCTCTCTCTCTCTCTCTCTCTCTCTCTCTCTCTCTCTCTCTCTCTCTCTCTCTCTCTCTCTCTCTCTCTCTCTCTCTCTCTCTCTGAGTTCAATTTTCTTGTGCCCTCATGTTTCTTTCTTAATATTAGCCTCTGCACGCGCTTCTGTGCCTGCGGGAGGCTTTTTAATATATATATATATTAGAATTAAAAAATATAATGGGTAGTTGTGTTTCATAAAAATAGTATACATTATATGATTTTTCTTTTTCTTTTAATTTTTTAATATGAAAAGGTGTGAATCTACCATATTATCATCATTTAATTAATAATTTCAATTCTTAATGTTTGCATTAACCAAGAGCATTTTTTGGTATTTTAAATGTTTCACAATTCTCTACCTTTTGCTTTATATATATAGATTTCGCCATCTTTCCCATACTAAACCTATGGCATGTTTACTAATCCGGAAATTGAATTGGGGGGAATTGAATTGAGGATGAATTGAATTAAGGAGGAGTTGGATTGAGGAGAATTAGATTCGGATTCCTAATGAAGTTGTTTACTAAACCATATGGATTGAGGGGAGTTAGGTTTAGGAATTCCTATTGAAGTTGTTTACTAAACCATATGGAATTGGGGTAGGAGTGGTATTAATTACTAAAATATCCACATTTTTTGGTCAAAGTAGATAACATATTTGGAATTTTGAAAATTGTGTGAGAATATAATAGGTAAAAAAGATGAATTCCTAATGGGTGAAATTTCAGGAATTAGAATACCACCTCCAATTCTGGAATTGAATTCCTCCAAAATCATGAATTCAATTCCTAATTTTGTGTACCGGGCTACTTTTCAATTCCTTGATGTGAAGTAAATGCAGGAATTCTCCGTAAGCGAAATTCAATTCGGATGAAAAATTCCAATTCTGAATTAGTAAACATGTCACTAGAGATAACACCCATTAACTCATGGTTCAAATTTCAAAACAACAAATATTAAAAATGAAAATAAAAAAAGTTTTAAAAAAAAATTTATTACTCTCTGCAGTTTCACGGGCTTATCAATCTTGTTTGGGTCTACATTCACGTTAACAATTTCCTTGGAAATTAGGTCTGTTTCTTTCCTTCCCTTTCTCCCAAAATTATCTTTGACTTGTTTTGTTATCGAGAAACACGAGGAACATAACAGAATTGATTAATATTTTTTGGATTGATCTTTGGAAATTAATTTAGGGATTGAGAGGGAGGGGGAGAGAGTTGTTTTGTTTGTGTTTGTGTGTTTGTTTGACTTCAAGCCAAAACCAGAGAGATCAAAGGGTTTAAGTGCTAGATTAACCCTTGAACCAGATGCATAGGCTACAATCCCCTGAAGTTGGAGGCGAAGACATCGATATGGTGAGGGATCAAGACAGTGGAAGAGTGCCCAATTTGGGCTTTATTATTGTTTCAACTTCTGAAAGGATTGGGAGGGGTTTGAACTTTGATAGATGGGTTTTTCTCATTGGATGGTTAAAAAGCCAGAGGAAGAAGATGAAGAGTACATTAAAAACAAAGTTTTCTTTTCAATATTTGTTTTGTTATTCAATATCAATTCGAGTTAACCTTCGTGATCTCTCTGTTAAGTATGGGTTAGGTGGTGAAATATTAAGAAAGAAACAGGAAGGCACAGGAAAATTGAACTCCTATTCTTACACGGTTACAACTTACACCATGTTATCAAATACATCCAATTCAATTGTAGCTTGATCAGAACATGCTACTCCTCTCCTCTGCTAAAATGCTATACTTCAATCACTTGAAAGATTGCTTGGTGTTTCAATTATGACAAACAAGAACCCATTGAACCAACTCAATTAGTCAGGATCAAATTTTAGCTAAGTTGAACATGTTTTCTGCTTTCCTGTTAATTACTTTCACCAGTATTGGTTGTATATTTGAATGATGTGAAGCATGGTTCTTCTTGTAAATAACTTCTCTGATTCAGGGGAAGGGTAGGTGGGAGACTCTGATACTTGCATACAAGACACTGGGAGTAGTCTTTGGAGGGCTTGTCACATCCCCACTCTATGTATACCCTTCGATGCACCTCAAGTCTCCAACAGAAGATGACTATTTGGGCATCTACAGCATTATGTTCTGGACTCTCAGTCTCATTGGGGTTGTCAAGTATGCCAGCATTGCTCTCAAAGCCGACGATCAGGGCGAAGGTACATACAGGCTCACATTTTTATTTTCAAATCATTCGTCCTTAAGTTTATTATGTCTTGTCTTCAATGTATTTATCTTTTCTTCACATCGAGTGGTTGGTTCCTCTTACAGATTTTTAATTTTTAAATTCTTTATTTTTTATAATGACTAACGTGAATGGGTGTGGTTACTCTAGTTCGTTTTGTTCTTTCATTTTGCATGCATTACTTAAATTTGGGATGCGATAGGTAACTGGAAACTTTGGGAGCTGAAAATTGTAGTTCATAACTTCACATATGCATATGCAGAAAGTTGTAAAATCATCATTGCAAAGCCATGATTCATGGATAAAAGGAGACATCTTGAGTTTATTCCTAAAAGTTAGACATGTCATCTTTTAAGATGTTCATACTGGAGTTATGCTTTAAAAGACCGTTGTCATTGTGCTTTATTTCCAACCATTGAGATTTTGCAGCATGGAAAATGGCTACATGTTTGTCAATTGAAAAACCTCTTGTTTGTCTATCTGGTGGAGATGTGATCAGCATGTAAATTGGCATGATTTCAAAGATAGCAAAATTGTGAAACCATGGTAGCACGTCGAAGCATATGCTTATCCAAGTTCACTAATCCCTGGAAATTTGACTTGTGCGATATTAATTGTTTGCAGGTGGAACTTTTGCCCTGTATTCATCACTTTGCAGGAATATGAACATTGGCATGCTTACTTCAAGGCCTACAAATTCAAGTTCAAGTCTTTCACCCTCTCTCTTGGATGAGGGCACAGAAAAACAGAGTAGGCTTGCAAAGTTTTTCAGAAAAAGTGTAGTTGCTAGAAGGGTGTTGCTTTTTATTGCTATGCTAGGCACGTGCATGGTTATTGGAGATGGTATTCTTACACCTGCAATCTCTGGTATTTCGCTGTGCGTTCTGTTTTTCTTTTATTTTGGAAAGGCATTTTTAAAAAATTTCTTTTAACTTCTGTAATTTTTATCTCCAGTTTTGTCAGCAATGGATGGAATAAAGGCTCCTTTTCCATCTCTGAGTTCCTGTAAGTATTGATGTGCATGATTGGAAGTTTTAACTATGACAATGAGCTTTCAATACTGTTGGTCCTTCCAGTAAATTAGGATAAAATGCAATCAAAAGCACCTTTATTCAGATGCCCTTTTTTTTTTCTTTTCAAAGAGCTTATATATAAATTCATCTTAGCAAAAGATATTATTCAAATTCAATCATAAAACCATGCAAGAGAAACAATAGTTGTTATGCGATACATGTTTGTGCTGGGAATGTTAAACCAGGTAGGATAAGAACAAACACATAGAAGTGACAATTATGGAGGTGAAGGTAAATAAATTAAGCCATGTGATAGTGGGACTTGTGAAATTTCCCAGGAAGCCAGGAAGCCAGGTAGGTCAGTTTTCTGTTCCGGAAATTGGAGTAGAATTGTTTTAGTGGTATCAGGTTATTGTGGTCTTCTTCGTTCAGTTATTAAATCATATTTGAATGTCTTTGTCATTCTGGTTTATATTTTGCAGCTGTGGTGGAAGCGCTTTCTGCAGTAGTCCTTATCATTCTGTTCTTGTTACAAAAGTTTGGTACATCTCGAGTGAGCTTCCTTTTTTCCCCCATCATGGGTGCATGGACTTTGTGTACCCCACTTGTAGGAATTTATAGCATCATACATCATTATCCAAGCATATTTAAGGCTATATCACCACACTATATCTTCCGTTTCTTTTGGAGAAATGGAAGGGAAGGCTGGCTGTTGCTTGGCGGCACTGTCCTTTGCATCACAGGTGAGTATCATGTTGATATCATGATTATTTAGTATGAAAGATAGACTTGATTACGTTTGAATCATATGCTCTTAGATATTAGGAAGTCTCAAGTCCAGCCACACAAAATGAAACGAGACTAATTGAATTCATAGCATGGTGAAATTAATAATGAAAATAGTATTTTCTGTACCTTGTAGTTTGGAAATAATTATTTAATCCGTGTTCCCTGTTTTATTCAGGCTCCGAAGCATTGTTTGCAGATCTTGGCCATTTCAACCGAAGCTCCATTCAGGTTTACCTCCAATACCATCTCTCTGTATTTAAGGTTCCCATATTTTTTTTTTCTTGTTTTAACTGGCCTTTCTGATATGTTTTCCTCAACAGATAGCTTTCTTGTTTACAATCTATCCATCTCTGGTTCTGACATATGCGGGGCAGACAGCATATCTGATCAGGAATCCAAATGATCATGATGATGGATTCTATAAGTTTATACCAAAATCGATCTACTGGCCCATCTTTATCATAGCCACATTGGCTGCAACAGTTGCAAGCCAATCTCTAATATCAGCCACGTTTTCTGTCATCAAGCAATCTGTAGTACTTGATTATTTCCCTCGGGTGAAGGTTGTGCACACATCCTCTAGCAAAGAAGGCGAGGTTTACTCCCCTGAAGTCAACTACATCCTCATGATTCTCTGTGTTGTTGTCATACTTATTTTTGGGGATGGAAAAGACATTGGCAATGCATTTGGTGTGTTAAACTTGAAACCGTGCATATTGATATTGATTTGCCTTCAAGAGTCGCAGATTATGTTTACCAATTTATTAACATTTTGGTCAACATGTTAGGGACGTATTTTTTACAATTTCTGATTATTGCGACAACCTTGTTTCAGGTGTTGTTGTCAGTCTAGTCATGCTCATCACCACAATATTACTGACACTGGTAATGATCATAATATGGAGAACACCACCTATGCTGGTTGCTCTTTACTTCTGTGTATTCTTTGTCATGGAAGGTGTTTATGTGAGTGCAGTCTTCACTAAGATCCCTGAAGGTGGATGGATTCCTTTTGCCATATCCTTTATCCTTGCCTTCATTATGTTTGGTTGGTTTTATGGGAGACAGAGAAAATTAGAATATGAGTTGGCGCATAAGATAACCTTAGACAGACTTGGTGTGCTATTATCTAACCCCGGTGTTCAAAGGGTTCCCGGATTGTGCTTCTTTTACACCAACATTCAAGATGGCCTCACTCCGACTCTTGGACACTACATTAAAAACATGAAATCCCTTCACCAGGTCACTATGTTCACTACTCTTCGATATCTATTGGTTCCTAAGGTTGCTCCTCATGAGAGGATTGTTGTTAAAAAACTTGGCCTCAAAGGGGTTTATGGGTGTGTTATTCAGTATGGCTATGCAGATCCCCTAAACCTTGAAGGAGATGATTTTGTTAGTCAAGTTACAAATAGCTTGCAGGCACATATACAAAACTGCTCAGGCCGTCTTCCATCCATTCCTTCAGAGATCCAAGAAGAGATATCTGATTTGGAAGAAGCAAGGAATGCAGGTGTAGTTCATGTCAGAGGAAAGACAAGGTTTTATATTGGCCATAACTGTGGCTGGTTTGATAGAATTATGCTGGCATTTTATGAAGTTCTGCACAGCAACTGTAGGTCGGCTCTGCCTGCTCTAGGGGTGCCTCCGCCTCAGCGGATTGAGGTCGGAATGCTTTATGAGGCTTGAAGGAAGGAAGGCTATATTTTGGTAGAATATTGAAATAAGATGCTACTTAGATTGGATTAAGTGTTTTTTTTTTTTTGGGTCTGCGATGTGATAAAGTTATTTCTCATGCAGAAGCAAAACTGTTAGGACACGTAAATAATTGTCTCAATGAAAAAAGAAAGATCATTATAACAATTTTGAAAGCCCAAGTCGATTTTTATACTACTTGTTCATGCTCAGAAATAGAAACGATTTTGATAGAATAACAAGAGAAAAAAATTACAATCACTTGACAGAAATATTTTCTCAAGATATCTTCCGAACTATTGGGGTCGTTGCTCCGGATGTTGTTCCCCCGGTGTGAAACCAGTTGGTTCCGTAGTTTTGGTCCTTCCCAAAACCGCCTCTTTATGATTAGTCTCGGTTGCTGGAATGTGAGGTTGGGCCAAGTCGTCTCCCATGATATAATAAATTAGAATCGTGGGACTTTTGGGATGTTCAATAATCAATTCAAGCTCAAGGAGAATGGCGGAAAGAGAGCCTACTTGGTGAATCAATTCTCACTATTACATCATCCTCACCACCTGATTCATCACTGGAATAATCTTCCACTACCACACGACTCTTATGAGGGTCTCTACTTTGCTCCCCTGGTTCTGGAGGACTCATTTGTCCAGTGAATTTTCTCACTTCAAGGTTCTTTCTGACAGTTGTAGCCCCTTCCGATCTGACAGAAACAAGCGGACGGCCATGATATGATGGAACACTCGGATATGAGACAATATGTGGAAGGCCCTGATATGCTGGAACACTTGGATATGACACGGAGTGTAACGGCTTACTGTGACCACTTCTCGGAAAACTTCTGGTGCGCCTCGGCCGGACATTCACCTTTGTTTGTGAAACAACATAAGAAAAGAAGTTAGTCAATAGGATGACGACCTAAATTGCCACCAAACAAGACTTTCAAATATCAAATGTTCCTTCCAGAGAGGAAGCAAAATTAGAACAGTTTTGGTGATGACTATCTTAAAAGCTTTTGGATTGAACTGTTCTTTGGAAGATAGATAAACTGCTTGAACCAACAAAAAGATAAAAGAGCGTGAAAGGTTGTATAGGTTTCAAAATCCCATATATATATATATATATAAACTACCATTATATCCCAAAGCACTAAAGAACATGATAAAGAAACTGAACATACCATGCTGCCATAAATGCCCAACTGCATTGCCCTTGCTGACAAGCTATTAGCTTGCTGGTCAATCCCTTCTGGGTTCTGCTTTTGTTGCTTTGCCTTGTAGAAATGTTCAGGCCAACTCATAAGACCACTATGTTCTCTGCTGAGAGATCTATGGGGGTGATCAACTGCATGTGATACAAATGAGGACGGCCTTCTAATTAGAGTACTGTCAGATTCAAATGCTGCAATGTCGAATATAATCACTCTTGATCTTGTTTCAACAAGATAACTGGATCCTCGATGAGAAAAACTGGCTCCCTTGGTGCCTTTTATCATCAATCAGAAACAAAAGGGTTAAGGATCCTCTTGGGCATAACCAGCTATGATGATAAGAAACAGCAATCCAATGATTAATGCAACTCAACCACACAACACAACATATTTCAGGCTTATGGCAAGGTCTGAACCATGCCGATGATTAATGCCAACATTACATGACATATAAACACAAGTTTATATTACCTGATGCTTCCAGATTTGGGAAGCTTTGGTAACCATGTGGGGGCAACAGAGGTGCAGGTGATGTGATCAGTCCTTCTTGGACACCTTGGGTTTTAACAAAACCTTCTAATAGAAATCCAATAGAATGGTAAGGAATTTCAAAAGATTCTCCTCTTATGTAAATGGTCATCATTGACCTTTCTGCAACAAGAGCTCTCAAATCTTGCATTGCCATTTTCTCAAATATTTGTGGAAGGAAAAGTTTCACAAGAGCAATGGCACTTTCCTAAAAATAAGTCGAACTAAATAAAATCAGTTACATCATAATAAATCCATAATATTTTCCAAAATTCATGTCATCATACTGTAATTTCACATTTGCCATTGACCAAAGACAAAAATAATTCCATTCACCTTTTGTTTTAGAAGTTAATAACAATAAATACAGCCCTACAAGTTTTGGCAGTTGCAACAAGATGAAATTTTTAGTAAGACAATACCTGCCAGAGGAAGTCTTCTACTGAGGGATCTGACCGAAGCACTGAAAGTATCTCATGAGTTTCAATGCAAAAGCAGAGAACCACAGAATCTGTGATCATGTCACAAATGTAGGGCTTTCCGGTTAGCACTTCATATAGTCCCAAAGTACTCCCATGAGTAAAAGTTGGATGCAGCGAGTGCTTGTTTTTTATGCTCTTACTTATCCACTGCCAAAAATATTCTCATCCATGATATTGTCCATGAGGAAATAAAGAAAATGTTAACATGAGAGTTTTAATTACCTTGACTACCCCAGTGGAAAGAAGCCAAATACCAGTAGGCTTGGAGCCCTCCCTGTAAAGTGTCACCCCACGCAATTTCATTGTTTCCTTAGTAGAACCTTCAAGTGGTTCACGAACTGAAGAAGGAAGAGCCCCCAGTAGAGGATGGAGACTAATCAAATCATTTATTTTGGGAATCTTTGCTGACGGGGGATTCCTTAGAAGCTTTTTCAAGTCAGTCTGCATGGAAATTAAAAAAAAAGGATTCTAATATCATGAAAGAGTGATGCACAAACTAAATAGTTATAAAGGACAAACAGTCAACAGCTGACCTGGACGGCATCATGAAGATGAAGCATCTCTTTTTCTTCCAATAGGCCAACCTTCTCAAGGTTTTGGAGATAATCAATTAAACGGTTTAGAACTGAGTACGTCACTTGTCTTGTTTTCACAACACGCAAAACCTGAAAATTCCAAATGTATTCATCCATACAAGACAATCTCATGCTAAAATCATCTTCCTAAGCAAGGATACAGTGAGAAAAGTTTTAACCATATGTATGGTAGGTTCAATAGACTTTGGACAAAACAACTCCAACTAGAATCCAGCACAACTTATCATCATAGCACACCATAAGGAAACTTAACTAACAAACCTGAGGAAATGTGACACGAACATCTTCCAGAAACTTTTTTGCTTCTTCTCCTTCTGCCTCACTTTCATTAATGACGATAGAAGCAACTTCACTATCACCTAAATAAATCAGCAGACGTAGAATAATTAAATATTTTTCAAAATTTAGGGTTACCACAATAACCAAAACAATTTCCATTCCAACGTGACAAGGGCAAATATCATGAAGAAAAGCATGTATGGTAGAAAGTAAATTTCCTTTTCAAAATAGCCAAAACAATTACCACAAAAGGTATTAACTAGTAAGGAAGACTATCACCTATAAAATCATGAAGTTGCTGCCTTGCAATTCTATGGGCACGAAGAAAGGAAGCACAAATGTAACATGCAGATTCCAGCCTTTCCACAGAGAAATAGGTTACCAACTTCTGTGGGCAAATGCTTGTTTGAAGGAACTTGTAGTAATTCGGGAAATGAACATGAGCTTTTAAACCTTTCCAGTCACACAGAGGCTCATCTGAAACCAAGTCAATTGCTTCGTCTACTGATTGCATCAAAATATTTGCAGTAGATTGTGTAATCCTTCCCTCATCAAGCATGCTCCAGTAAGCAGCTTGTACTCCTAAGACAAGAAATGGTTTTGTATTAGCAAATGAGGTCATGGTTAGACATAGCACCCTTTAATTTTCACACCATGGCTGGATCTATGGGAAGTTATGCATCAAAATGATGTCAAGGAGTTTCTTTCCAGGAAACAAGTGTCTTTAAGCATTTTAGTTGTATGTTTACAGAAATCTACGAAATATAAATGCCTAAGCTTGTAAGCATAGCACAAAAGTGTAGAAAGAAATAAGTACTGGGACTGAAATATAAACACTAACAAATTTACCATTCAAAAGACGTTCCGTATATCCTTCAAATTTGTAAGATCCAGATTACTATTGCTTTCAGATGCAGCATGAGGGTGTACATGTTCGCTACCAACATTATTTAAGCTTGCAATATATCTTTTTACTGTGGGCCAGTCAGCCGGTCCCAATTCCTCATCATCTCCAAGATCACCAAAGGCCTCTAATGCTTTGTTCAACATTTCATATTTTGTGTACTCCAGTACACGCCTCTATTATAAAACAAAAGTACATACATATAAATTCATAACAGGAATGCCTTTATGGAGCCATTAATAAAAAATGTGCTTTATATGGTTCTTGTGGAATATATAGAATTCAAAGTATAACAGATTCACCAATAAAGAATAAAAGTTCTTGAAATTTAATGTAAACTCGAATAAAATACTATAAAATATAAATCCGGGAGAGATATTGAGTGTTAGAGGAACCCAAGCTGTTGGTGATATACCTAACAATGCTTGAAGGCCACTGAACTGTAATATCATGTATTCTCTCCGACAAGTGAACCACATAAACACCATACTGCTCTTACGTCAGTGAATCAAAACGTTCATATCATCTCGATTGTTGGACCTTGACTATGTCAACTCGAGAATACAAGGATCAATTTTAGGTCACTGACATACTGGATCCTTACCAATAATGTTGAACGCCTAACATCACTAACCTACTGCTATGCTAATCTACCTATAGATCTTGTTGTGCAGTCAATACTATAATCTGTTTTGGAGTTTTCAGATTGTATCCACCAATCCCAGTGTTGGGAAAAGTGCCCAAAGATAGACCACCTGTAACGAAGCTTGAAAATTACAATGTACTTTCATATGGGTTTAGAGTTGCATGACATAAATATTGAGGAATTATTTAAAAATTATAATCCCAAAACAAAGAAAGGGAGACATAAAGCTGTACAGGGAGAATGCAGCATATAATCTGAGGGACAGTTAAATCCTCACCTTAGCTGCTGATAGCTTGTCCATATCCAGAAGGCGTAAAACAAATTGTGTGGTTGAACCATTCACAATTAGTGTCAGAAGACGATTCCACCAGTGAAGAAAACAAACTGCAGAGGTGAAAACGATTCTATGTTGATGTATAAAAAAACCAGCTTTAATAATCATATAAAAAAATGTCTCTGAATGGGTGTGCGTTCATGTTCCGTAGGCATACCAAGAATCCTGTGTCAGAACTGAGAAGAGAAGAGCTATCACTAGTACGCTACAAGAATAAAGGAAAATAAATTAGAAGCAATACAAATCACCAGCATTCAAAAAGAGAAAAAAAGGGAAAAAATTTGTATAACATATAAAATAAAAACTGGTTCCTTTTGTTAGATAATGCACTAAAAACTAATGGAATTGCACAGACTACACAATCACTGAATGTTTGACACGGCAAATCAGGTAAGTAGATGTGTGAACGAAATATTTCCCCAGCAAAAGCATCAATAATGGAGGTTTTGCAAAGTCCTTGTTGGTTCATTCAGAACGTTTTGTAATGCACCATCCAACTTACAAGCAAACAATTAGTGAAACTAACAACACAGTAGAGATTTTTAACCACAGGGTGCTAATGAAATTTGGCCATACCAACAAGGTAAAGTTAATTTTCCCTTTGTATAAAATAAATCTTAATTAACGACAGCTTGCCTTGACTGACAGTGAAAGTGACAATGCTACAGCCCCTCTCAGACCTGACCATATAAGGATTATAGCCTCTTTCCAATCCAAACCATAGCCAAAATACCGAAGCAAGGGAAACGACACTCCAACAACTATGAACCGGGAAACTTGTATATAAACATAGAGAAGAATGAGATAGGCCCAAGAATGTCCTGAAACAAAAACATTTAGAGTTACAGAGAGTTGATAATAATAAATAACTAGTCATACTGTGTAAGCATTAGTAGTATGGAACTGTCTTTTTCCTAAGTTAACAGAAAGATAAAAAAGCTTAGTCAACTAAAAAGTTAACCACCCAAAGGAATTTTTTATTTCCCTTAATTCTTATGGTAGGGAACCTATATTGAAGGATAAGAATATAATACCGGAAACAGGTAGACAAGTTGAAAAAATATCTATCAGAACATATGACATAAAAACTAAATATTTAAAAAGTCCAACAGCAAAGTTAAAGAGCTAAGTGTGCAGAATATCAAAGAAATAATACAGGAAACAACAAAAATATACAAAAATGCAAAGATCGACTATCCTTTGTATTTTCACAGAGTCCACATCTGATCGGCCCTATATATTATATATGTGTGTGTGCGCATCCATCTCTGTGCAATTATGACCAAGCATGTACACAAATTTAAGCTTGCAAAAAATGAATACATAAATGCATATCTGTATTTCAAAAAGTAAGGATTACCCTGTGCAAGAATATTTTCACCGCCAAGAATTCCTTCAGCTATAACAACTCCACTGAAAAGCATAGGAGAAAATATGTGTTTTAACATATGTAGCTCATGATCAAGCACGTGGTACCAAACAAGTGCTAAAAGTTAGCTATGCTGATTTCCCTTTTATTATTGGCACCAAACAAAATGGAATTTAAGAGCGTTGGATTATGCACTTACCTTAAGATGAAAATTAAGGTATTAGCAATATAAGCAACCATTTCCCTGTGAAAAGATGCATAAAGCATGAGCACATAACATTTTATAAAGAGTAGATTCAAGGAGACATTTTTGAGCTCGCATTTTCTTTATGGACCTTATATATCTCTACCAAGTTCCACCAGCATGCCATATATCACTGACAGGTATACTCCAATAAATGTCTAAATTAGTTATAGACATACTTACGACAATAGACAACGTGTATTGCTTAGAAAATCCCTAATTCACATATTTCTTGTATCTTTCTGTTCGAGAGAGTAAAAACAACAAAGATGAATCAACTCATCACTTGGAACTTTATTTAATAAAAAAGACTGCTCTAGATCAAAGTGATAGCGAGCGACAACCACAAGACATACCAGAAATGATGTAAGCTTTGTTGGCTTTCACCCTTAAAAGCTGTCCTCGCAACCGCAGCATAAAACCTGTCCACAGATTATAATATTAAGACAAATGTATTCTCCAGTGTGCAATGAAATCTTATTGAGCATTCCAGCTTACATTCCTAAAGTCATCACCGTCAAGACACCAGACACTTCAACACCCTCTTGAGCCTGTTGCACCCAAATAAAAACCTCAGTTTTTCCATACACAAAACATGCAGTTTTTTTCTTCTAGATATGTGAAATGCATTATAAATTCAGAAATATGTTTACTGTAAAAACATCAACCTTCTTTATGCTTCAAAGAATCCGTGTGAAACATAGTTTATAGTTGACAGGTTGCAATGGTTCTTTTGAAAATTTTATACATCGAACAGGCACAAAAACATCAAAAAATAAAAAAGACATAAATTTGGAAAGGATCATGCATAAAAGTAGTCAACTATAGCAATTGTATGACAGGTTTCAATAGTAAGAATTTAGCACGAAATTCATATGAATATATTGACATACTAACCAGAAATTAGGAATAATAATCATATGAACCTAAAAAATGAGGCATCCCAATTTTTTGAACATACAGTGTAGTAAGCAACGTAGCTGACAGCAAGTGTCAGTGTGATCTCTATCACAGTGTCATTGAAAATGAACCCGAGCCAGAGGACAGATACTATACCATAAGCAAGACCAATGCCTACACTGGACGAATAAAAGCATTATATAACCGGAAGAAATCTGCCATCTTTGCTCAAAGAAATATGTGAGACATACGCTCCAAGTGAGACTTGGGATAGAAATTTAATTATTTCCACCCAGTCATAGCTTTTTCCAAGAACCATTTGATAAAATAGCTGATAAACCACAATTGCTGTCCTGGACGAAATTAAAGACATTCAGATAAGAGGAAATATGAAAAGCATAATTACTCAAGATTGTAATTAACAACAACAGCAACCAGCGATGGGTTTTACCAACACAAAATATTGAAGAGTAGAGAAAAGAGATTATCTTATTAGAAATAGTGTTAGGTCACTGAAAATCTATACCCATCATTCATCAAGGATTCTCCCTCAATTATTGTACTCAGTTTTTTGCTTGCACCAAGCTCTTTTAATAGTGCAACAACAGCCACAGGATCAGTAGCGCTGAGAAGCCCCCCAAGCAACAATGATGTTTTCCAACTCCAGCCATAAGGGAAAGTGAGCTGCAGTTGTATATCACAATATAATTATATAGCACAAACATATAGTCTAATTAGCTAAGTGTAGGATACCTTCAAAGCAGATCCAAGACAGAAAGTTGATATTAGAACACCCGGACCAGCCAGTATAATCATTTGTACCATACACCTCTGCATGAAAAATGGAAAAATCTGCCACTTCATTTCATGTCTGACACAATTTCAAATTGAACAGTGACTTTGCATGAAACTACAAGCTAGAATTGCACCAAAATAAAGTTTGTTCTTCTTATTTCTATAGATATGTCTCAAACTGTCATTGATTGTGTGAAGCCTAACCACAGAATTGTAAAGTTGGTTTTGAAAAATGCATAGCAGCCTTATAATTTACGTGCATTTCACAAATAGATATTATAGGACCACGAAAAGGAACCTTTATTTGGTGCACTTCCATAGAAAACGAACTCTCAAAAAGAAGGGCGGGAAGAAAAACAGCCAATAGAAGGTCAGGATCAATATTTGCCCCTGCACAATAAGAGGAACAGTAAAAGTGTTCATAAGAGGTGGAAGAAAGAAACCAGTCCAAGTCAAAGCCTATAAATAGGCGTTGCAGTGCTATGTCAGCAGAAAAGATGTAGCTGGAACTTACAAATTCGAATGCCTTCCCCAATCCTCCCCATTTGATGATGTGTACCATATTCTGCATGTTTATGGATCGTTAATTAAATTGGAACAAACAATTCAACAACAGATGAAACCAGTTGCAATGCCTAGAATTTTCACCAAAGCAACTCCCAGTGAATTTTTTTGTACAATATAACTAAGGACACAAGCCAGAGTATCCACCATCTGATATGGGCAGACAAAGAATTAAGTAATTTTCTGTCGCATAAAGAGTTCATTCGATTATTCGTTATATTCCATCATTTCTATTCTTAAAAACCCCCGCACGCATTGCACATCTCACCGTTGTCCTGCTACCGGTAGTTTTTTCAAATTCTTGGCCCCCGCAAATCACCCAAAACCCACTGAATTTTGACGGTCTTGAAAAATTCCTGAGCCAGGCCACGACTATTACTTTTTCTTTTTTTTTTTCCAGAAGGCCACTACTAGTAAGAAAAAACTCAAAAATAAAAACAAAAAGCTCTTAAATTTATTTATTTATTTATCAATAATCAAAGCACTGAAACCAGCAACGCTGAAAATTTAACAACTTAGTCGGAAAATTGAAATGATATTCTGCATGCTAATGCTATAATATTAAAGTGCCAGGAAAAAAAATGTAAATAAAGAGAGTGAGGGAGAGAGAGAGACCTATGGAACCAAGGGCAATGCCAAGGATGAGCAAAGCCACAGTGTAGGGTACTCTGGTACCACGCAACAGATGCCTGCAAGCGATTCCTAACACCAAACACAGCCCCACGAATGCCACTGCGTCCGTTGGATCCGATGTCGTTGATGATGAGCTTTCTTCTTCTTCCTCTGCCCCTAATATTCTGTACGGTAACTGCCATTCTGTCACCGTCGCCATTTCTCAAATTTAATTTCAATTTCAACTCAAGCAGCTTTCACTTTTGATTAAGCAGCAGACCAGTGACCTGCAGTTGTTGCCAATCACACGCCAATAAGAAAACAGAACGGTTTACAGTTGTGTGAACTCAGCTCAGGTGCTCCCCTCCCAATATTTAAGAACGGTATACTAGTGATTTGCCCCCTAAATTTGTACTTGATTTTGGATTCACCCCCTATCTTTTCTATTAGAAAATTAAGGATATGAACTTCTTTTTTACGCCAATTTCCCCTCTATTATCTAAATCCTCAACATTTCATCCAATTTTCAGTTAAATTATTTTAAAATTTTATTTTTTGGAAAAAATAGAAGAAGAAAAATAGGAAAATTGAACTTCAAAAAAAGAAAAAGACACTGAAACAAACCTATGGCCACTCCCCTCCCCCACAGGGCCCTGGGGGTAGGCAAGAAGGGCCTTGGCCATGGGCCTCCAATTAAGGGGGCCCCAAATTTTTTTATATTATATATATATTTTTTATTGTCCAACTTAAAAAAAAAATTAAAAACAGAAAGTCAGCGTTGTAATTGAACGAGGAAGGTTGTTCCTCTTCCCATTCAGAAACTCTTTGTTTCCTACACCACACAGCCAGCCAAGAGCAACAGCTCCCTTCCTAATTATTTCTCCATGGAGCTCTATTTAATCCATCGATCTCTTAATAATCCACCATTATATTTTTCTTTGTTTTTCCCATCTCCCTTCAATCCATTATCCATATCCTTTATTTTCAGTTTCTATCATCTTTCTCATATCAGATTCATATTATAACCCTAAGTTTCAATCTCACCCAAAAAGCTCACAAATTGTCTTTGAGATTGATGGTGACCAAGAGGGGAGGAGCATAAGAAACTGAAAAGGTAATCAGATTTATAATTTTTTCTTTATATTTGTTCCTACCCAACAAACTATTGTTTCAATTCAATTTCCAATAGGAACAAAACACAGAGAGATACAGAGTGGTAATCGGATTATTGTTCAGATTTTATTCTTGTCTAACTTGTTTTTTGTCTCTACGAAACTCCGTAAAGGATAATTATAGATTTATCCTGGCACTCTAATTTGACTTTTCTAGATATCAAGCCGCTAACTTACAGCATACAGCTAGCTAACTTAATTTGGATTTATTTCTAAGGCAAAACATCCTCTGCCTGGTGGAGATAATCTCCCAAGTCTCCTTATATAAGTCGCTATAAAACTGCACAATGACATCTACTAAACTTTTCTAACAAAATCTTGCATATTTCTTATCATTGCAGATGTACATGAATCAGGTGGAGGTACGGAGTGGAGTTTCTCAAAGTGCTAGAAGATCAAGGATTTTTCAGTGATTGATTGTACTTTGAATGTTACAGTTTTTATTTTTTTGATTGTAAATGGTGCAGAGGAAATCAAGCAGCTATTTGATAAAGGGAAAGCATCAGATATTTGCACATTGTAATGGGATGGATCTCTTATTGGCTGCCTGTTTGGGAGGAAGAAGGCTACAGGAAGATTTTGTACCCATCCAAATTTGCTGCAACCATTTCATATGTTGTTTTCAAAGCTGATTTTGCTAAACTCATGTGATGAAGCTTGAAGCCAGAAGCTAATCTTAAGGGAAATGGTTTAATATTTTGAACAAACACTTAGTTTTAATGTATCTTGACATGTTCCCATTATTGGTTGTTGGAATGTTGGTTTGTAAATTTTTAATTTCCTTCATGATATTAAATATGTAATCAGAATTTTTTTGTTTTATATGGAGATATGGCTACACTCTACATAAAATCATTTTATTTGTTGTTTTTTTGGCAATTGTATATATACTAAGGGAAGGGGCCTCATTTAGTTTATTGCCTAGGGCCACCAAAAGTAGGGCCGGCCCCCCCCCCAGCAACCTTATCGCCAACCCCCCTCCCCCAGCTATATCTCCTTTAGCAACCCCATCAACCCTAAACCCTAAAATCCCAGTGAAACCCATCCCCATGCGAGATCCATTCCAAGCCCCAGCCGAAACCCATCCCCAACCCTTGCCCCCAAGTCCCACGATTTTGGGTTTAGCCGAGGAGAAGAAGCAAGGGAGAGATAGAGGCAAAGATGGAGATAGACACAGAGAAGAAGACGGAGACATAGGGAAAAAGAAGAAGAAGAAGAAGAAGAAGAAGAAGAAGAAGGAAAAGAGAGAGAAAGAGAGAGAATACTTGAGATTAATTCAACAGCATCATCGTGAGGGAAGAGAGTAGCGGACTGTTCAAGCTCTCCAAGATCCATAAAACGCGTTTGGTTTCGGTTAGTGTCGTCTCCTTGATTTTGCACAGACAGAGATTCACAAAAACAGAGTCGCTGGGTTATTATCTAGTGATAAACATAAATGTTAAGACTTTATTTTTCTGTGCACATAACCCATTTCTTATAAACTCTATTAACACCCAAAAAAACCATAACTTAAACAGAGACCCAGAAACCAAAAACATAACCAATTAGGAGAGAGAGAGAGAGAGAGAGAACAATAAGTAGAACTGAAATATAACTGAAATAGCACAAATTTCATGTTTCTAAAGGAAAAAAAGGTTTCTGTGCTTGGAAAATTGATTTGTCAAAGGCTTATGACAGATTGAATTGGAGCTTCATTGAGTATGTCCTGAATGAATTGAGTCTACCCCAGCAATTTATCAAATTGATTATGGCTTGTGTGTCCACTGTTAAATATAGAATTTGCATAAATGGGGAGCTTACTGAGGCCTTTACCCCCAATTGCGGGATTAGGCAAGGTGATCCGCTATCACCCTATTTGTTTGTGCTTTGTATCGAAAAATTAGCTCATCTTGTGATGGATGCTGTGAATAGTAAAAGATGGAAACCTGTGAAACCTTCAGTCTGGCCCCGCTATTTCCCACCTGTTTTTTGCAGATGATCTAATCCTCTTTGCTGAAGCTACCCCTAAGCAAGCTCGGGTTATGAAACACTGCCTAGATATTTTCTGTAAAGCCTCAGGTTAGACAGTTAATTTTGAAAAATCCATGATCTATTGCTCTCCTAACACTTGCAATGCAGTGGCTAGAGAAATCAACTATATTTGTGGATCTCCTCTCACTTCAAATTTAGGCAGATACTTGGGCATGCCCTCTGCAGCTCCAGAATAAATAGAACTACTTATCATAGCCTGATCGATAGAGTCAATAAACGGCTAGCAGGATGGAAAAGCAAGTTATTATCTCTAGCTGGGAGGGCTACTTTGATTAAGGCGGTTACCGCTTCAATCCCTGTCTATGCTATGCAAATGACCAAACTCCCTGCAAGCACTTGTGAGAGCTTGGACCGCCTTAATCGTAACTTTTTCTGGGGGGAAGTGGGACAAAACAAAAGACTCACTTATGCCAATGGAACTTAGCTTGCCGCCCCAAGAACAAAGGGGGCCTGGGCTTCAAAAAACTTCGGATATGAACCAAGCTCTTCTGGCTAAAATGGGGTGGAGACTCCATTGTAGGGACCCAGGCCTTTGGGCAAAATTTTTTGAAGAGAAATATCTGAAGGGCCATTCTATCTTAGAGAACTCTCTACAAGGGAAAAAGGTCTGCTCGTCCACTTGGATAGGTGTTTTACATGGTGCTAATTTACTCAGGCAAGGTATGACTTGGAGGATCGGAAAAGGGGCAGTGTTCAATTCTGGAATGATAGGTGGATTTCTGACATCCCTCTCATCCAGCATGATGGGTTCGTCAGGCCTGCCCACCTGGAGTGTACAGTGTCTGAGCTCATGATTGATGGCTGGTGGGATGTTGATAAGTTGAGAACTATGCTTAGTGAGGATTTGGTCCAGATGATTGTTAGTTACCCTATTGGCTTTGGTACTAACTTGAGGGACGTTCAAATATGGGACTCCACCTCTAATGGTGTGTTCACAGTCAAATCTGCTTATGAATTATTGTTCAGAGATGATGGTCGCTCTGATCCTTTCTGGGATGTGATCTGGAAAGTTAAAGTGCCTCCTAAACTGAAAGTCTTCTTCTGGTTGGCTTACCAAGACAAAGTTTTGACCAATGAACAGAGAACTAAAAGAAATTTAACCAGAGACCCTTCTTGCAGTCTCTGTGGTTGGCACTCTGAATCTGTCCTCCATCTCTTCAGAGAGTGTTCTAATGCCAAAAAGGTCTGGGATGCTGTTTGCACTCCTAGGCAACTCTCTAACCTCTCTACTACTAATATGCAAATATGGTTCATGGGGAATTTGTGCTCTAAGGCTACTTGGGGGGATTGGTTTGCCTTGGTCCTCTGTATTCTTGTTCACTTGCTGGTCTATTTGGAAATGGAGGAACCAATATATCTTTCCTGACAAGAAGGAGTTGCCTCCTTATCCGCAAAGAATAATTGTCCATGCAATTAATGATTGGGTTGTTTCTTCCACTGTCCCGAGTGGAAAAAAACCCAAAGTGTTGATTTCGCTTGCTTGGGAGCTGCCTACTCTTGGCCTCTTTAAACTGAACATTGATGGCTCTAGGAAAACTCTGCCCGGAGCGCGGTGCAGGAGGGGTCATCCGCGACTCTATGGGAGATTGGAAGGGTGGCTTCGCCTGAACTTGGGCAATGGTCAGATTTTGGAAGCAGAAATTTGGGGATTATTCTTTGGTTTGAAGCTGGCTGTTGATAAAAGGCTCTCCCCTTTGATTGTTGAGATGGACTCTGCCATCGCCGTCCACTTAATAAATAAGATTGCTGTTGATGAGCTGCATCCTCTTGCTGGCCTAATTACTAGCTGTAGAAACCTCATGAATATGTTGAATATCTGTGATGTCAATCATATTTATAGGGAGAAAAATCCCTTGGCGGACTGCCTGGCTAATTGGAGTTATAATATTGACCTGGGATTATGCTTATTTGATACTGTGCCTCCTTGGGCAGAAACTTTCCTGTTGGGTGATATTGTAGGGGTTGCCCAACCCCGCTTAGTTTGCTTGTAGTTCTCTTTGTCAGGGCGTTGCCCATCATCCTTTTACCAAAAAATAGAAGGAAGAGTGGGAATACAATTATGGGTTTGTTGAAGCTGCTTTGAAGCTCTGCATTTTTCTATTATGACTATTATTTCAATTTTTATTTTATGACTATTATTTCAATTTTCAATTTTTTATTATTTATTTATTTTTAATATACAAAATGACTATTTCACCCTCATATTTAACGGCAAATTGGATGAAATGTTGTAAATTTAAATGGTAGGGGGAAATTGGCAAAACAAAAGAGTTCACATCCTTAATTTTCAATAAAAAGAAAGGATAGGGGGTTAATTGAAAGCCAACTATGATTTTGATATATACAAAATAAATTAATGAAGAAAAAAATTTGCTGTTTGCACCCTGTAATATCAATTCAAAACCTTGACAATATAGATTTGGATCTACTGGACATGACGAGAGCATATATGATATGTTAATTAAACTGAGCACCAGGATGAGATTAAGACTTAACAAATAATCAAACAAGTACAAAACAATAAAAGATTACGTTAACAAATAATTAAAGGAAGTATTATGCTAGGGTAGGTGATGACTTTACCACATGATGATCGTAACGTAAATTTGTTCGTTTTTGTATGTATATACTATATAATAATAATAGAGTTGATCTTAGCCAGAAGACATTAATTTAATTGTGAAATCAAGATCATCGATGCATGTGGCTAACACACAGGAAAGGACCGGACCCAAGTTTCCAAGGAATTATACAATACTGTCGTAGTACCACGTCAATAAATACATCTTTCATTCAAATATAGCCATATATCAATTTTTGTACAGCTAGACTCTTTATCATTTGTACTCTTTTAATTAAAATTAAAAGAATTAAAAAAGGATAAAAGAGAATATGTCCCGAGGTTCTTGCAAACCTCCCTTTCCCTCTTTCAACCCATTTACCCGACAACCATCACTTATCTTCCCAGCATAAATTCTCGTGGTAGAGAGATAAATGGTGGGTGTCGGATAAGTGCGTTGGAAAGGGAAAAGAGTCTTGCAGGTTTGCTAAAAATTAATGGCAGGTTTGCTAAAAATTAAAAAAGGAAGAAGGAGAATATGTCCAATGATTCTTGCAAACCTCCTTCTCCTCATTTCCAACCAACTTTTCCGACCCCACTACTTATCACCCATCACATATTCTCCTTGTGTCCCCGCTACTTATTTCTCCATTATCATAACCCGCTCATTGTAGTATGTGATGGAGAAATAAATGGTGGGAATATAAGGAGAATATGTGATGGGTAGATAAGTGGAGGGGTCGGAAAAGTTGGTTGGAAATGAGGAGAAGGAGGTTTGCAAGAACCATTGGACATATTCTCCTTCTTGCTTTTTTAAAAAATAACGAAGAGTCCAGCTGTACAAAATTGACATGTGGCTATATTTGAATCAAGGTCTTAAATATCGACAGTTTCGGAAATATTGGTGGTTCAAAAAACACGGAAATATCGGAAAATATTGAATATTGAATAAAAATTGAATAAAAACCACGGAAATTGTGATAAATACATGGAAATTTTTAATGAAACTTTATAAGAAGTTTATTTAGTCAATCATCTATTATTTTGACACAAAAAATTGGAAGGAAATGCATTGCATAGTGGGTTTGAGTGATTTAAGTTGATTATATTCGAGCTGACAAACTCTCTGACTTAGAAAATCTTGAGTAATTAATAAAAGAGAATTAAACACCCCATAGTAATTTATTTATCATTTTTTAGTACAATATTTTACACTTTATAAATTGCATGGTAAGATACATGAGTAAAGTTTATTTCACATTATTCACTGGACATGGTACAAATTCTTATATTTATTATTTATTAAAAATTGAAAAATAATTAAAGATGTAAACCAACTTGATTTTTCATGAAAATTAGGCACTTTACCATGCTTAAAAAATAGTAGTGAAGATTGAAAATTAACTAAGAACATAAATAAATTTATCCAAAGAATAATTAAATAGTAAATAAAGAAAATAATTATAGAGATTTAAGTAATTAAGCAACAATTTGAAGGGGAATTTAGTAATATAAGTACTTATAATGAATAATAAATAATCAATAACATTAAATGGATTAAATAGAAAAGAAATAAATTATATTAAGTAATTAAGTAACTGATCAACAATATAAAACAATAAGTAATTATGTTAATTTCTATTTTGAGAAACAACTCGCAAGTATTATAAATACAGATTCCATAGCTTGTTATCATGTCACGCCCCCAGGAACCAGGGGGTAGGTGGAAATCCTGCGCCCGAGTGAGTGAGAAAATAAAATAAAAAGAAGTTAGAACATAAAATACACTTTTTCTTATAAAAATAGCTTCCAAAATTTTTTACAACTTTATAATAAATAAATAAAGCTCTATCACTCTCATCTAATTCAGCCTCAACTGGTTTAGTCCTTGTCTTACCCACTAATTCATCTGAAAAATTAAACAGGGTGAGGGATGAGCAACCACCGCTCAGTGAGTAGATTATGTAATATGCCAGTCAAGCAATGTCGTTTTACACACACTAGAAAATATAATGAAAAGATACACCAATCCAGATCATATCACATCATCCCTTCATATTTTGGTTATCCTTCATAGCATGTAACCAACCACGTGACTCTTATTGGCCTCATTGCCCTATGTCCCCGTGTGGTACATCTATCCCTCGGATACCCCAACATTGAAGTTCTCATGTTCCATGAATAATACATACTTCATATTTCAATCAATATATATAGTGTGAAAGATTGCACCAAATTAGACATGCTTGACTTGAAATAGAGAGATATTTGTAAATAGAATAAATCCACGATAATTCATGGTTTTAATGTTTTATTATAAAATAAGAACTTTTAGAACACATTACATAAACCACTCACCTTGATAATGAGAGCCCTTAAAGAAGTTGGGAGGACAACTATATCTATCTTCATGGACTACTACGCAAGCCATGAAAACAATAATAGGAAAGGGTTCCTATTTATATTACTACATAGGCGGCAACTACTTTCCTTCAATTGGTCTAATGAATGGCAATTGATAAGGTTTGGCTCCAAGTTTAGATAGCTTTTATTGGAGTGCCAACACCTCATGCTCAAATAGAGCTTACTCATCTAGGTACAATGACACTTGGAGTCTAAAGTACGTTTTGGATAATAACTAGGCAATTGAACTTGGTTAGCAAGAAACAAGAGATAAAGCTGTCAAAAAAAAACAATACATATAAATATTACTATTTTTAATAACTAATAAGATAAATTTCTGAAAATATAAGAAGTACCAAGATAATTATATATATAAGTTATAAACTAAATATGTAACGAAATATTTTCCGAAATATAAAAAATACGGGGTTTCACATATCACAAGGTGATGATTGGCGTGGTGGTTAAGTGGCTACAGATCTTAGAATGGGGAAGGGGCCTCGAACCCATGCATACTTGTGAAGTGAGTTTTCTTTAATTTTTGAAAGTTCATATTGCGAAATTATCAATATATTGACCTTTTCATATTGCGATATTATCAATATATTGACCGTTTGCAGCGTCCACTTGGACGAAAATATCGTTATCAAAATATCGATGAAATTATCAAGGAAATTATCGATAAATTGACGATATATATATTTGAAATGGGCTAAAATATCGCTACCCAAAAAAAATGATAATTTCGCTGAAATATCGGCGAAATTATCGATATTTAGTTCCTTGATTTGAATAAGAGCACTTCCACCCCTATGGACAATGACAAGGCAATGGACGTCACTATTCATGTAAATTAATTTAAACTTCACTTTAATTTATTTTCTATTTTTTATACTTCAACTTTAAAAATTAATTTTATTATTTAAACTTTATAGAAAAAAAATTTAGAATTTTTTGGTTTTTTTTTTTCCAGTTTTTTTTCAATTTTCGTTGGATTGCAATGGAAAATTTGATCAACGCCCTAGGTGTTTCCACATGTCGTGTAGTAATGGAAAACAAATTTTAAAAGCTTGCTGACGCAAACCTGGTGTAAGCAAATCCAGGCAATAGCACGGGCTGGACCCGCCTTTGAGCTTACCCAGGTGTCTTGCCCGGGCTGCTTTGTGCACTCTGGAGTCGTCTTGCGAGCCTAGTGCCCCTTCTACCTGGGCTAAACCCTTGCGGTAGAAGTGCTCTAATGGCATGTTTACTAATCCGGAATTGAATTAGGGCGAATTGAATTGAGGATGAATTGAATTGAAGAGGAGTTGGATTGAGGAGAATTAGATTCCGGATTCCTAATGAAGTTGTTTACTAAACCATATGGATTGAGGGGAGTTAGATTCCGAATTCCTATTGAAGTTGTTTACTAAACCATATGGAATTGGGGTAGGAGTGGTACTAATTACTAAAATGTCCACATTTTTTGGTTAAAGTAGATGGCATATTTGGAATTTTGAAAATTGTGTGAGGATATAATGGGTAAAAAAGATGAATTCCTAATGGGTGAATTATCCAGGAATTAGAATACCACCTCCAATTCGGAATTGAATTCCTCCAAAATCAGGAATTTAATTCCTAATTTTGTGTGGGTCCCGCTTACTTTTTAATTCCTTAATGTGAAGTAAACGCAGAAATTCTCCATAGGCGGAATTCAATTTAGGAATGAGAATTCTAATTCCTGATTAGTAAACATGCCATAAAAGATGTATTTGCTGACTTGATACTGCAGTAATATTGTATAATTTCTCCAAGTTTTCACATGTCCCATCAATGTTCCTGCTATAAGCTTCCAATTTCCAACACAATTTTAAAGTTATTTTGTTGTTTAGACGAACTGCTAACGTAATTTTTATTAATTTATTTGGTCAAAACGTAATTTTCAATTTGGGCCTTTCCTATTTTTCGGTATCATTATCCATCACTATATTTCCTGGAGTATATGAGATGGACTAGAAGGCCCAAATTTATTTTAATTGTGGGCCCTTGGGCCTTCTACAAACAGAAAAATACTCAAAAAATAATTTGAATAGTGAAATATTTTTCAACTATTACTAAAATTTAAAAAATTCATTAAATAATAGGGGGTTTATAGTTTAAGAGTATTTATCTTTGTATCGAGGTCTTAGATTTGATTCTCCTCTCAAGTTGCTTGTATTAAAAAATAAAAAGTAAAAGACTCATTAGTGTAGTGATTTGGAACAATTACTTTCATATGAAAGGTTTTGGGTTAAACCCGTTCATATTAATGTAGTATGTTATCGCTTATTCTGGATAAAAAAAATTTATTATAAAAATTTATATAATTAAAAAATAAAAAATAAAAACTCCTTAAATTTGATTCCTTATTTATATTCTATATATGTAATAGGAGATTCTCTAATAAGTATATTATATTAAGAATTACTTATATATTTTTAATTTTGAGTGTTAAATTACAATAAAAATAATTTGAATATTTAACTCTATTCTTATAGAAAAACTTTATTATTATAATTTTTTTCCTGATATTTGAAATAGAACTACCATACTAATATATAAATAAATGCTCACAAAGATCACGAGCTCCTCCTAAAATACATCCTCAGTCAAGAAAGCTGACAAAAGGGCAAAACGAAAAGAAAAACAAAAGTAAAAATGAATTAAAAGAAAATATTATCAGGTTTTTTTAGTGGTTTGTTCATTCTCTCACTTTATCAGTTGAAAATATCACTCGTATCTTCTTCTCCGTCAAGACCATGAAGAACCTCTCGACGATTCTCGTCCTTGCCGTTTTAATCACGTTCTGCGTTACCCACGTCAGATCGGACGCCTCCGATCACCGCTACAATGATGGCGACGCCGTCCCTCTCTACGCCAATAAAGTCGGCCCCTTTCACAACCCCAGGTAACCATATCAAATCTCATCTGGATCTGACTTTGGATCTGGAGAAATCCTCTGTTTGGATCTCCATTTTCAGATACTCTTCATGCAATTGCTGATTTTGGAAGATTCTTATTGCTTCCAAAGCGGCCCTTTCCCCTTGTTGTAGGGCATTGACATTGAGGAGGCAACTGACTAATGTGTTGTGTATTTGGTTGTTTTGTTTGGTTTCAGCGAAACGTATCGGTATTTTGATCTCCCCTTTTGCTCAGCAGGTTTTATATCTCAAACATTTTGCCTTTTACATTCTACATTCCATATGCAATGGGCTTGACCAAATCCCCAAAGAATAAGAAAGTTTAAATGCGTAACTTTTAGCTGCGATATCTAATTTCTTAGTGGGGAACTATGCATAACTTCTAAAATAGTAAATTCTCCTGAGGATAAGTCCAACAACAATGGCCTTCTTTATAACTTGTGCACTTGGAATGTAGATTCTTTCGATCAATATAAGCGCTGTCCTTTGCCCCCCTTAGTTTTCGAAGGATGGTGTGTTATAGATTTTCTTATGTTTTCAGTTTTAAAATAGGACAAAACTTGCAATGATGCAGCTAATAATTGTAGCTGCGTTAATGGAATTTATTTTCTTTCTTTTTTTTTAAATTTCCAGAACAATTTGATTTTTTGTAAGTTAAGGTGGGCCCTTTATCAATGGTAGGTGATGTGAAGGAGAAGAGGGAAGCACTTGGAGAGGTATTGAATGGAGATCGTCTTGTTAGTGCTCCTTATAAACTTGAGTTCAGAAAAGAGAAGGACACTGAAGTTGCTTGTAGAAGGAAGCTGACCAAGGAAGAAGTTGCTCAGTTTCGAACTGCTGTGAAAAAAGACTACTACTTCCAGATGTATTATGATGACTTGCCCATCTGGGGTTTTTTGGGAAAGGTTGACAAGGAAGGAAAAACTGACCCAAGTGAATACAAATATTTTCTTTACAAGCATATCCAATTCGAAGTTATGTACAACAAAGACCGTGTAATTGAAATCGGGGCCAAGATGGATCCCCATTCTGTTGTGGACTTGACAGAGGACAAGGATGTTGATGCAGAGTTCATGTACACTGTAAAATGGAGGGAAACAAATATTCCCTTCGAGAATAGGATGGATAAATACTCACAGTCCTCTTCGCTGCCACATCACTTGGAAATTCATTGGTTCTCAATCATAAATTCATGTGTCACAGTTCTCCTCTTGACGGGTTTTCTTGCAACGATTCTCATGCGGGTCCTGAAGAATGATTTCATGAAGTGAGATTTTAAATTGTGACCCTTGAAAGCTTGATGTTTATATGAAATCTCCGGGTTTTCTGTTTACAATTTATTGTCACTTATTGTATTTATTCAATTTCTTAATAAGGTATGCACAAGATGAGGAAGCTGCTGATGACCAAGAAGAGACTGGATGGAAGTACATTCATGGTGATGTTTTCCGGTTCCCCAAGCACAAATCATTGTTTGCTGCTGCCCATGGTTCTGGAACCCAGCTCTTCACTCTGTAAGGATTATTGCAATTTTTTTAGATATATGAATTTTGGATTATTTCATGCTAGTACTAAATGCTACTGTCTGCCCCTCTGTGCATTTCCAGCACAATTTTCATTTTTATGCTCGCACTGGTTGGTGTATTTTATCCATACAACCGAGGAGCTTTATTCACTGCACTTGTGGTCATATATGCACTCACTTCTGGCATTGCGGGATATACTGCAACTTCTTTCTATTGTCAGCTTGAAGGAACAAACTGGGTAAGTAAAAATGGATTTTGTTTGCAACAAATGCAGCTTATGATTTCTGCTTATTAAAGTGACATGGAATCATTTAGTTTCCTCTTCTGGTTGACAGGTGAGGAATTTATTACTTACTGGGTGCCTTTTCTGCGGGCCTCTGTTCCTGACATTCTGCTTCCTTAACACTGTTGCAATTGCTTATAGTGCCACCGCAGCTCTTCCTTTTGGTACTATTGTGGTAATTGTCCTTATTTGGACATTGGTAACATCACCATTGCTTGTCTTGGGTGGCATTGCTGGGAAAAACAGCAAGGCTGAGTTCCAAGCTCCTTGCCGCACCACAAAGTATCCTCGAGAAATTCCCCCTCTTCCATGGTACAGAACGACCATTCCTCAGATGGCAATGGCAGGGTTTCTCCCTTTCAGTGCAATATATATTGAACTTTACTACATATTTGCCAGTGTCTGGGGTCACAGGATTTACACCATCTACAGCATTCTGTTTATTGTTTTTATTATTCTTTTGATTGTCACTGCCTTTATAACTGTGGCTTTGACCTATTTCCAACTTGCTGCTGAAGATCATGAGTGGTGGTGGAGGTAAACAAGTCTTTCTTGCATTAAATATTCCATAGATATTCATATTCTGGTTTCTATTTGTAGATATTGTTTATATCCTACAAATAGGTTAAGTTTTAAAAAGAGCAGAAAAAAAGATGGTGATAAAGGTTTTTATTATGCTCCACAGTGGAGCTTATATTCTTCGGATTCTTTCTACTCATTGCTATTTTGAGCTAGAAAATTTTAGAATTACTGTTGATGTGATCATCTGCCTACCATTTGTCTGGACTAATCAGAGTTGTTGATTTGTGACAGGTCTTTTCTATGTGGTGGATCTACTGGCCTCTTTATCTATGGCTACTGCTTGTATTATTACTACGCTCGATCAGATATGTCTGGTTTTATGCAAACCTCGTTCTTCTTTGGTTACATGGCTTGCATTTGCTATGGCTTCTTTCTCATGCTTGGTACCGTAGGCTTTCGTGCCGCTCTGCTGTTTGTTCGTCACATTTATAAGTCTATCAAGTGTGAGTAGGGGGGTTGTTTCTCCTTTTTTTTTTCCTTTTTTTTTTAAATGATAGGAAAAAGTCTATGAATTTTGTTAGAAGGTAGATGAGAGAGGCCTTCAGAAGCGGAAGCAGAGGAAGCAAGATTTCCGAAGTTAAAGCGTTTGGAGACTTGTGTTGTGCGTTAGCTTCAGGCATGGGGAACATGTGGGCATTGTTGGGGCTACCTTTAACTATTCTTTACTATATGTATCTATGGATGCGTTAATATAGGAAGCAGCCTTGTATGTCCACATTTTACTTGCTCTCTGAAATGACTTTTTCCATGTTACTCGTTCGTGAGTTTGGTAGCCTTATCTAAAACTATCTTCATCTCTTACATTCGAAACAAATAAATCGGAGGAGGAAGCTACATTTTAGATGTAAAGAAGTGATAAAGATCATGAAAAGGAATTCCATTTTGGGGAATGCTAGTAATTTTATCTCAGTTCTTCTCTATTTTCCTCATGACATGTGTCTTTCTCCTTATACCTCATTAATGCATTATATAAGTGAATTTTTGCTTTCTAAGTTTACCTTATTCAATTTATCAAAAAAAAAATTGACAACTTTCTTATCATCTGAATAAAAAGTTTTATTCTTTTAATGTCAGTTAATTTTTTTGAAAGAAAATGTCTGCTTTTTTAGAAAGGAAATGTCTTTTTGTTTTTAACACAAAAGAAATGTCAATTTTCTAAGAGTTTACTCACTGATCTTTTTTTTTTCAAACGAAATTGCTTAATTGCCTTTTTTATACTACTTAATAAACCAAAATATCCCCTAATAACATAGGCTCGAGATAACATATATAGAAGCAAAAGAATTTAAAAAATTACAAAAATCAATTTTGTGAATTTAAACTGTAATATATATATTGGTTAATTTAAATTGTAATATATTGTATAGGAAAAAGGAGAATGTCCAAAAAAGAGGGTTGCTAGCATATTCCTTTTATTTTTTGGCCGCAAACGTTATTTTATTTATAGACGATTGTCCTTGATTTCATCCCATCACCTACGCTTCCATTTCTAAACTTGGATACATTTACTTCTTTAAAGATAAAGATGTAAAGATAATGGAAAGGAAATTGATATTTTGGTTGGTAAATGCTTCTGTTTTTTATTTTTTTTATAGTACCAAATGAGAAATTTCTCACACACATACCACTACGATGTCGTGAGAGTTTAAACCTTAGACCTCAAGGCTTTTCTCGGTTGTTGAATGCTTCTGCTAATAAGCTTACAAGAGAAGATAAAAGTCCCTACGACCTTGCACGGTTGCACCTCATTCATGCTCCTCCTCAATTAGCGTACATACTATATGCCGACTTGTGTGTTTAATTGGTTGAGTTTTTAACTTTATAACCCATAAAAAATAGTTACGATTTTGGTAGATCTTTGCTTTGCACGATGATAAACGGAGTCTCCAACACGAATGAGTAAATTAATAGAATAATAGGACAAATAAAAAATATATATAACCGAGAATTCCAACTTTCACACGGAATATATTCATATAATATTTGTACTTGAAAACAAGAAGAAGAAAAAAGAAAAAAAAACACTCCAATCCAATGCAAGCCCTGAATAAAAAAATAATATTCCTATTCCATATAAATTTTCTTCACCGGCGCCCAGACGTGTTAAATGAGACATTAACTAGCAGCACATCATATACGCCGCCCGAACAAGTAACAAGAGAGAACAAACACATGTACATCTTTTTCTAAGAAGAACATGTCAACGCCCTTGGTGTTGGTGCTTCTTTTTTATTTATTTAGAGTACTCTACTCTTTATTTTACATTAATTCGATTTCCTCCCCTCCGACGATCAGGGTCATAGTTGGGCGTCAATCTCGACAATTAGATCATGCGGCCCAACAATTGAGGCAAAGGTGACGGCTTTCCGCTGGGGAAAATGAGTAATCTTTTCCAATTCCTCGTCAGTCAACGACCAATCGAATATGTCAGCGTTCTGCTTCATTCTTTCCTTGTTGTTGCTTTTTGTTACCATGCTCACCCCTTGCTCATAAACCCACCTCAACGATACCTGAGCAGTTGTTTTGCCTTTGGCTTTGGCAATGTCTTCGAGGATGTTTGAGCATAAAACCCTGTCGTCTCCTACTCGACTGTTAGCTCCGCCCAGGGGAGAGTAAGCTGTAATATGGATACCCTTTGCCTTACAGAAGTCATTCAGTTTCTTTGTCTGCCAAGCTGGGCTCATCTCCAACTATAAATAATTCAACCAAAATTTAATGAGAATATATATATATAATTGGTATTATTCATGTTCGTAAGTACATAATAAAATGAGAAAGGATATAATGATATATATATATATACATACTTGGTTGAGGACGGGAGGGATTTTGGCGATGGAAAGGAGGTCCTGAAGCATGTTGCAAGTGAAATTACTGACGCCAATGCCCCTGGCAAGGCCAAGTCTCTTGCACTCTTCCATACCTCCCCAAACTGACTTCAAATCTAGAGGTAGCACCATCTCTTTTGCAACAGGCATACTCTTGACCTCTCCCCCAAATTTGAAGGGCCAATGAATTATGTACATATCCACATACTCCAGTTGCAGATTCCTATATATATATATAATTAATATTAATAGGCAAATAATTAGTTGCTGATATAATTATATATATAAGAAACCCTTAAATAATTTGTCATGTATATATAACATCAATAATAGTTACCTTAAACTCATGTTGAGGGCAGGCACCACAAGATCCTTCTCAGCAAAGCTGGCAAAAAGCTTGGTGGTGATGAACACCTCACTCCTGGACTTGATGAGTCCAAGACGCACAGCATCGGATATGGCCTGACCTAGATATTTCTCCGACCCGTAAACTAAGGCGGTGTCAAAGTGGCGGTAGCCGGCTTTAATGGCTTCAAGAACCGCAGCCTTGTCTGTTTCTGGATCCGCCGCAGGGTATGCAGTTCCCATGCCAATCACTGGCATGGCTAGAATGTCGTTACCGCAGCTCAGTATTACCTCAGGAATTGCCTTTGACATTGTGAATTTCTATCTGATTCAATTCAAGAGAAAAAGGAAGAAGAAGATAGATGTATAGATCGATCTGCACAGCTGCTATATATAGCTCGAGTCAACTCAAAGGAAAAATATATTTATTCATGGCCTTGAACTACACCATGTCCATTCTATTTATAAGCAGGTTGCAGGCATGTGCATACACCCTGTCAATTATCCCAGCTTATTTGTTTAATATGCAGCCGGACTAAAAGAATCATTGAGTTTATTTCCCACTCAAAGTTTCTCCGCCCCTTTACCTTAGTCAAGCTGTCTGACCATGTCAAAAATTAATCAAGACTCCAATTATATGATGCCACATGTTAATTTGCTTTGTTTTACCGGGTACTAGGATTAGAGAGAGTACTCATGATTCCACGGATTAAAAGGTCCTATTTATTTAAATATACGTATGATTATGGATATATGGACTGTATGTGCAACTGAAGCTATTATTTAGAGAGTTTTTTCTGTCATTTTCGAAAAAGTTTTGGCTTTTACCAATAAGTGAATTTTTTTTTTTGGCTAAAACCTAAATTTCCTTTTTTATTATTGCATAGAAACTCTTTTGTTTTTGGTCATGTAGAGAATGTGGTAGGTTCTCGATGTGAGCGATTTTCCCAATTAAATCAGGTAACTCTCAATTATAGATCAAATAATTTTCAAATTAACTGGTTTAAGTATTTGACTTAGAATGAGATACTTTTGCTCCCACACCCAACACCACTAGGAATTGGGTCAAATTTTGATTTTTTGGGTCAAAGTATAACGGCGATCGAGGATCTGGAGCCTGTATTGCACCAGAAAATACCATACTTTTGATTAAAGGAAACAAAGTTTCTCGTCTTTTTCCCCCGCTTTGTTTCCTTCCTTGAGTGTCAGATTCAGTCATGGTCATGGATGTTGAAGCTGGGCATTGAATCTCTTCCGGCAACTGCTGCCCATCTTTGATTTTTATCCTTCCCAAGTTGCTCCAACTTATAATTTTCTAATTTTGTGGTCCCCTAATAAATTGGACAAGTAAAGTATTTAGCCTGAACTCTTGAAACTAATTAATTAATACATGCAATGCAACTCTTAACTAAAATTAACAGAAATTAATGAGGAGGGTATCGACCAACTGTGTGTAACTTGGTAACCGATTAATTAGGCTATCGAACAAAGACAAATAATGATCTGTCAATAAAAATAAACAAAGATTAAAGACAATTAGATGATGAGGATGATTCAGGCAGAAGGCTTCTTCACTGTGGTTCTTTTCCATTCAGCAGACTTTTGAGACTTAAATATATCATAAGGCACAACAACGCTGCCCACATGCATATTCCAATTGAGTACATTTATTATAATATATTTTCCCCTTTAAATAATATATATAGCCTAAAATTTCCCCAGAATTTCCATTTATACAAATATTGAGCAACTGGTTGACTATGTACATAAATCCCATAGGATAATTTATTATTTTGAAGATACAACTTCTCCTTGAATTTAGCTTATTAACCATTGCACGTTTTTCTGTCTTGTTCTTTGCTTCTCTCTTGTTCTTCATTCTTCATTTCTTCTTCCTCCTTCTTGGCGTTCTCCATCTTCTTCTTTTCTTCATCTATCTTTTGCTACGTTAATATATCCATATTCTTCTTCTTGTACATACCAAGTAGAGAATTGGTGCATTCCATATTGTATCTATTATGTGCGTTAATTTGGGTTCTATTAATACTAACAGAACATTGTCTTTGTTGAGTTTTTTATAATATTTTTCATCAATACATATATAATATTTTCTTTCTTAATTTAGTTATTATTATTATTATTTTTTGGATCAACTATAGTAAACCACCAAATTATGGATGTCATTACAAACTCATCCCAACCTTTAAAGACCCTTTTAATCAATACTCCAATTTTATTAAACCTTTTAAAATACACCATTCGCTAGTGAATCTGTCAATTTTTCTATTAAATGATTAAGTGTCAAATATATATCAAGTTTTTATTTTTATTTTATGTGGACCCCATGTGGGTTAAAATTCTAATAAAAACAATCTTGATTTCTTAAATTATTTAAAAACTTTAAAATCAAATATATAAAACAATAAAATAATATAAAAATTAAAACAAACCCACCCACCACTGTCCCTTGACTTCTCTCTCAGCCCCACGCCCCTTCATCCCAACACGCTTTCTCTCTCTTGCTTTCTCTCTCCCCATCTCTTTCCCTCTCTCTCCGTCGCTGTAAACACAAACCCAGTCGTCTCTTTTTTTCTCTCTCTCTCTCTCTCTCATGCACACACAAAAGAACCCAACCCCCATAGTTGGACTGAACCCATCCGAGTTCAAAGAGAAACAAAATCAAAATTCATTCCTAATAGAATTCAAAATGCAAATTTAATTAAATCCAGAATCATATGAATACAAGATTAAAATTTATAATAAAAAAGATTAAAAAGTAACCAAAAAAATTAAAAACGAGATTACCCACACCCCACCCGCACCCCATCTCATCATGAGTTTTTATCATATCTAGCCTAAATTTGACTCCTAAATTCATAAATGCCTGCTTTTGTAAAAGCTTTCAAATATAGTTAAAAACTCAGTTAAATAGATTCAAATGCCCTTAAAATTAAAACACAAAAAACTTGTTAGAAAGTTTCGACTTATTTACAACTAAGTAAAAGGGAGGTGGATAACATCAGTAAGTCATCTTCAACTCTTCGTCAAGCTGCCGGAAACAACAGCACTAAACACGCAACCGCTGTAAGAAGAACATAATACTCTCCTAGAACTTGCTTCTCTCTCAGGATGTTTTGGGCTTAGTCCTAGCTACCTCAAAAAAAGGGGGCAACGAATGCTTGATCTACCACTCTATGACGGTGGGAGAATCAATAAGCCCGGACGAGCCTTCCGACCAAAGAAGACCCAAACACTATGGAATTTTCTGACTAGGGGAGGTACAACTACACCTCCTTATACCCGATGGGTCCACCATTGTGTGTATGTGACAATTTAACATCTCTTTTAAATATGCTTATTAGACCATCTACAACTCAAGGGGTATGGAATGTCAAAATTTTAGTTTTGACCCAAAAATCCATCCCCAACCTATGTATTTGTTGGGGCTTTTCGACCAAATAAAAAAACCTATTAGTGCTAAATCCTTGCCGAGCCAATTTGTTGAGCTATATACTGCATATGAATTGCCTGAATCAATATTTTGTGGAGTCCAAGGAGACAACAAAAGCAGCCCTCGTGCTTGCCCCACCTGATGCGATGCGCCCGTTATAAATATTTTTGTTGTTGGAAGTGATACATATATTATTGTTTTTGGTAAAATGGGGGGGGTTTCAAACCCCAAAACATAAAAAAAACTTAGCCAGAAGCTAAACTAACATGATACGTGTATAATTTAAACAGAAAGGTTATTGACTAAAGAAAGAAAAGCTACCTTGCAAAAGCTACATCCTAACTAACTGTATCAACTACTATTTCTTTATAACGTAATTCTATTTCTTTTAACTTGATATATTATACAAACCATTGACCAAAGCAGAGGCCGAGGATTGAATGGTCATAATTGAGCATCAATCTGGAGCACAATATCATGTGGGCCCAAAACTGAGGCAAAAGTGACACCTTTGCGCTGAGGATGATGAGTCAGCTTGTCCAATTCCTCCTCCGTCAAGGACCAACCGAAGATGTCGAGGTTCTGCTTCATTCGATCCTTGTTGTAGCTCTTGGTTACCATGCTCACCCCTTGCTCGTACACCCATCTCAACGATATCTGCATATGTAATTAATTAAATATTAATTAATTATTAATCAAATCAAAGATACTATTTCCCTTTTATAATTAATTAAAGGGTAAGTAAGTAAGTAAGTAAGTAAGTAAATAAAGTCAGGGGCGGACCCAATTAATGCCAACTATGGGCAGCTGACCACACTTACCCAAAAATTCAGCCATATAATCCCATTTAAATTCATTATTTTTAATTATTTTTAAAGTCCTTCTCAAGTAAAGCCCCCACATAATCCATTCAATACATACACTTTAAGCCCAAAACTTACATTAAAAAAAAAAACCCATAAATCTTATGTTAAAAAAGAAGAATAGAGATCCTACCAAGTTCACTCATTCTATAATTTTGTGGAGAACTCAGTTCGCCAAACTCATTATTTGACAAAAGTCTGTACCCCAACAAATCAAACTTGCTACTTCAATTGATTTTACAGGTTAGTACTTAGTTGTTTTTTACAAACTAATTTCATTATATTCTTATTTATATGCATTCAATATGTACAGATGATTGATTTTATTATATATATCTTTTGATGAAAAATAATATAAACTATTTATGACATTTATGGAAAAATAATTTAAAAGAAAATCCGAGTTGGAGTTATCAAGACCTATTGGGAGAAGTGATGATAGTTTAAAGCAAAGTCGCATATAAATCAATATGTCATATCTTCATTCTGATCCTGGTTTACGAACTGGATTTTAGATTACAATCCAAACATTCGAGATGAAATTAGAAGAGCTTACTTACAAAAAGGCCCTTATCAGCCTAGAAATCATGATTTCCCTTAAAAGAAATTTGGAAAAGAGTCAAGACGATTCAACCCGGCATGGTTTGATGAATTCCCTTATTGGTTGGAATATAACATCAAAGAAGATGTTGCATTTTGCTTATGTTGTTATATTTTTAAAACAAATTTGGGAGAGAAAGCTGGAGGTGACTCATTTGTTGGCACAGGTTTTTCAAATTGGAAGAAAAAGGAAAGATTTCAAGTTCATGTTGGAGGTCCCAACAGTTCCCATAACCAAGCTCTGAAAAAATGTCAAGCCTTAATGAATGAAAAACAAAATATTGAAAATGTTTTCTATAAGCACTCACATCAATCTCGAATTGACTACAGAATTAGATTGAATGCATCTGTTGATTGTATTAGATTTCTTCTACGACAAGGTCTTGCCTTTCGTGGCCACGATGAGTCTGAGGATTCAAGCAACCCAGGTATTACTTCTCTTGCAAAAAAACTAGTTGAGACAAAAAAGGATAAGGCATATCCACTAGTTTATCTTCTCATAAAATTGGCGTTAACACTTCCAGTTGCAACAACTTCAGGAGAAAGGGCATTCTCTGTTATGAACATCGTGAAGAACAGAATGCATAATCGAATGGGAGACCAATGGATGAATGATTGCTTGGTAGTATATTTTGAAAAACACATATTTAATAGTATTGATAATGAGGTTATTATGCAACGTTTTCAGAATATGAAAAGTCGTCGATGACAATTGTAAATTTACTTATTAGACAATGCTATTAATATTCAAAGTTTGAAATATTTTTTGTTTGATTATATATTGGTTGAATTTTTTTAAGCTCCCGGATGAACGAAAGTCTGAGTCCGCCACTGAGTAAAGTAATCAAAGGTACCTGAGCTGTTGTTTTGCCTTTGGCTTTGGCAATGTCTTGGAGGACATCTGAGCCTAAAACTCTGTCGTCTCCCCATTTTGTCCCAGATGCACCCAACGGAGAGAATGCTGTGACACGGATCCCCTTTGCCTTACAAAACTCCCTCATGTTTTTCAGCTGCCATGCTGGATTCATCTCCACCTAAACACACACACATCATAATTAATTGCCTCGTGTTTTAATTAATTCTGCATATATAATATATATATATAAAATAGTTACTTGGTTGTGGGCAGGTGAAATTACTGACGCCAATGGCCCTTGCAAGGCCCAGTCTCTTGCACTCTTCCATGCCTTCCCAAACAGACTTCAAATCTAGAGGTTGCACAATCTCCTTTTCAACAGGCGTACTCTTCACCTCTTTCACCAACTTGAAGGGCCAATGAATTATGTCCATATCCACATACTCCACTTGAAGATTCTTATATAATCATATTATTAATTAACGGATAAATAATTCATTAATGACTACTTACTAAATTTAATAATATATAGGATACCTTAAACTGGCCTTCATGGCAGGTACTACAAGGTCCCTCTCAGCAAAGCTGGCCCAAAGCTTGGTGGTTATGAACAGCGGCGGACCAGGATGTTTTCAGCGGGTGCAATTATTAAAGGCTAAAAGCTATAAAAAAAAAATAAAAAATCAGACAATTAAATATCTTTATAATTTAAATAATACTAATATTTAAATTTCATGAGCAAGATACAAAAAGTTAACAAGAAAATCTACTGTTGCTGCTGCTATGGTTGGGATGACTTCCCTTTTCCCTTTTACTGCTAAACAGCAAAAACAAAAAGCGCCAAAGAAAGCCAGCAAAAACAGCTAAACAGCTAAAAAACTATAAAATTAAAAAGAGAGAGGAGGCGGGGGGATGGGGGGCTGGTGTTGTGGGGTGTTGTTTGAAAATTGAAAAAAACGAGTGAAAACTCATTTGGGGATGGTGAGTTTTTGGGCAGCAGCTTTGCTGCCTATTTTTCAGTTTTTTTTAATTTTTAAAACTGAGCCAAAACGATCGTTTTGGCCTGGAGGAGAGGAGGAGGAGGCAAGAGCAGAACAGCAGCCCCTTTGGGGACTTTCATCCAACAGGTTGCAGTTGACAATTTCCACCCTCTAATGGAGGATTCCAGGGGTTGCAGGGGTCACTTGACCACCCTTGCTCCTCTGTGGATCCGTCCCTTGCAGCCTTGTGGAGGACAAATCACAGGCGGCGCTTCACTTGCGCATTTCATCGAACGGCTTCGGTGCATGAGCAGAGGTGCAACTTCAGCAGCTTCTATGGAGTTTTCTGGCGCGCGCCTCAGGTCCGCCACTGGTTATGAAGAGCTCACTTCTGGAGTTGATGAAACCAAGACGCAGGGCTTCGGCTATGGCTTCACCCAGATCTTGCTCTAACCTGTAAATGAAGGCTGTGTCGAAGTGGCAGGTACCCCGTTTTGATAGCTTCAAGAATTGCAGCCTTGGCTGTTTCCGGAATCGGAACGAGGGTACGATGAAGTCCCCATGCCGATCACTGTCATTGTCATTGTCACACAAGTTCAGTGTTACCTCAGGAACCTGTTGGAACTCATTGTTGTCCCACATCGGTTAGAGGGCCAAAGAGAAAGTAATTTAAATAGAAAATACACATCTCTAACTAACACCGAGGCTTTTTGTGATAAAACCTCACACCTAAGGATTTTGCAGGTGGTTAAGTAAGGGCAGTATCGGTGTTGTTAGAGTGGGCCCTCGGCCCGTTGACTTGGAAAATTCTACATGATATCAGAGCAAGGAGGTAAAATATTTTCAGATATATTTCATTTTCCAAAATGAGATATTTATAATATAAGGTTACAAACCCTAAACTTGCTCAATCAGGATATTGTGTACCCTTTCACATTTGTATGACCATACTTGGAAAACATTAACTCTTTGCTAGGAGTTACTTCGA